>DF370066.1:1497-13527 GCA_000787875.1 Solanum virginianum
TCCTCCCACGGCATTCGAAGACTGAACAGATGTTTAACAGTATGTGCAAGATCAGGCCTAATGCAGACCATAGCATATATCAAACTCCCTACTATACTAGCATATGGAACTTGAGATATGTATTCCTTTTCTTCAGCAGATTTTGGAGCAAAGGCAACAGACAAACGAATATTTGAAGCACATGGGGTATCTAAGGGTTTAGTATTAGACATACCAAATTTGGATAATATCTTCTGAGTGTAACCTTTCTATGACACAAAAAGTTTCTTCTAATTTCTGTCTCTATAGATTTCCATCTCCAAAATCTTCTTTGCAGCACCCAAATCCTTCATCTCAAACTCGGCACTCAAAAGACCCTTCAACCTCTGAATATCAGACTTGTTCTCTTCTTTGCAGCACCCAAATCCTTCATCTCAAACTCGGCACTCAAAAAGACCCTTCAACTTCTGAATATCGGACTTGTTCTTAGCAGCTATTAACATGTCATCAATATACAGGACTAGATAGATGTAAGAACCAATTTTTCAACTTGCTATAATATAAACAACAATCGTACGGACTCCGGTTATAGCCGATCTCTATCATAAAGCTGTCAAACCTCTTATACTACTTCCTCAGAGACTGCTTTAGTCCATATAATGACTTCTTCAACTTACACACATAGTCCTCTTTTTCAGGAACTTGAAATCCATCCGGTTGAGTCATGTAAATATCTTCCTCTAACTCCACATGTAGGAAAGCTGTCTTCACATCTAGTTATTCAAGCTCAAGGTCCTGACGTGCAACCATTGCTAGTAGCACACGAATGAATGTATGTCTAGCCACGGGTCAGAATATCTCATTGTAGTCAACTCCTTCTCTCTGATGAAACCCTTTAGCAAAGGCAGACTAAGTACATGTAACTGCTTCTTTGTATATGGATGGCTCGTAGGTATCCACCTCTTCAGCAACCTGAAGTGCATAGGCAATCATGTCTTCGTACCCATACCTCTCTGGAGGCTTCCTAAAATTTGACCTTTTAGGCCAATCACGAGCCATGCTCGGCTGAAATGAGGATGATGTTGAAGATTTCGGCTGAATAGTTTCTGAAAGTGGGTGTTGAGGATCTTCATCATGTGGCATTTCATTTCCCTCATCATGAGTGACTTGCTGCTCCACCTATTTCTTAACAGTACTATTTTCTGACACAATTCCACTGACTTAATCTCCTACTTGAGACCAAATCTGTTTTGACTCACTCCTACTCGAATGAATCCCTGATTCTCAAGACTGAATAAACTCTTTAGATTGACTCACTCTCAATCTAAAACTGACTCACTCTCTTGACTGATTGACTCGCTGGACTAAATTTCCTTGACTCGAAATTCACTAACTTAAATTTCCTACTCGAAACTCAATAACTAATGCCTTAGCCAATTCTGCCTACTTAAACAAAACCTATTCTAGGCAGTTTACAAGCATTACAAGGGAGGGGCGTACATGGCATGTGCCATGCATGTTACATTAGGATCATGGGAACACATATCCTAAAATTCCACCAATGTGTGCAAGCCTTTGGAATCTGGCTGCACCCGTCGCCGTATTTTCCGTGCCCACTGCTTGAGCCGTGCACACTGTGTAATCGCTGCACGTGCCTTGCACATGCATCACTCATATGCCTTGCACCTGTGCCTTAGCCTGATTCTCGCCTCATAGCTTCGCCACACACTTAGTATATCACTCTCCCATCTTCATGCCAATGTCATGCCATTATCGCGCCATCATGCCGATGCCCTCAGGCTTGGCCCCAACCAACCTATGCCTGCACGCATATTTGCTGATGCCTGCTTTCTGCTTGTCTGCATGCTCGTGCATGTTGTCTGCACGCATGACTGCGCTAGCCCATCTGCGTGCACGTCTGCGTCAGCCCGTCTGTGCGTATGCCTGCGCCTGTCCGTCTCCGCGCATACCTACGCCTGTCCGTCTACGCGCATGCCTACGCATGTCTGTCTGTCTTAGCCCCGACCCGCCTATGTCTTCACACATGTCTGCCGATGCCAACCTGTTGCCTACGCGCAATCATCTTAACCCAGTTGCACACCATTCCATATGCAACCCCGTGTATTGCTTCCGATGTCTGTATACCTGCGCACCCTTATAGGCACCTATCAAGGGGCAATGTACAAGCCCTTGACACTGCCTTCGCCCCTTGCATCTAAGTCAAAACTTAGGGGTCTAACAAACCACCCCTACCTATTGAACTCGACGTCCTCGTCGAGGCTGTCTTCGGTTTGTCCTCCCACGGCATTCGAAGACTGAACAGATGTTGCTTCAAGAGCAACTTATTGGTCAAGGATTTCGGACGTCCTCGTCGAGGCTGTCTTCGGTTTGTCCTCCCACGGCATTCGAAGACTGAACAGATGTTGCTTCAAGAGCAACTTATTGGTCAAGAATTTTGTCATATACAGACTTTTGAGTTTCAACCACAAACCTGATGCTGTTTCCTCCTTGGCGACCTCAGTGATGATGTCGTCAGTGAGACACAGCATAATCGTCGAATGTGCCTTTTCCTCTAGAACGGCTATCTCAGCGTTTTTGACATCAGTTGCCTTCTTTGACAACGGCGTCCAGAGCCCTTGTTGCTTCAACAAAGCCCGCATCTTGATTTGCCATAAACTGAAACTATTCCTTCCTTCTTTGACAACGGCGTCCAGAGCCCTTGTTGCTTCAACAGAGCCCGCATCTTGATTTTCCATAAACTGAAACTATTCCTTCTGATGAACTTATCGATCTTTACATTCAATGCAGATATCATTTTGATCAAGAAATAAATCTGGCTCTGATACCAGTTTGTTAGAACAGATGCGTATAAACGTAGAGAAATAACAAGAACGAACACAGAATTTAACATGGTTCATCGATAATGCATCGGCTACGTCCATGGGCAGAGAAGAGATAGTTTATTGATTTGAGGAGTTATCAGAATACAGTAGTCTATGTGGTATGAAAACTAATTCAAAGACATAGATTTAACCCTATTTATAGATAATGAGTTAAGCCAAAACCAACTCCAAATAGGACAATTCCAATCCTTTTCCAAATAGGATTAGAATTCCAATCCTTCTCCAAAGAGGATTAGAATTTCAATCTTTCTCTAATTAGGAAATAGATTCAAAGCATAAATCTAATAAATAGAATCCACTGTGGCTTATGGTCCTATTTATTTCAATACACAGCCGAATTTATTGCTTTCTTTGACTGATGTTAATATTCTTGATGCTTTGACATTGAATGTTAACCGCATGGTTATAATTATGCGCCTGGATCTAAGTTTATATGTTTATCTTATAGAATTTATTTTAAACTATTCTCTTCTTTACATCCTAAGTGTAAAATATTCTAATCAAACTATTTTGATTGAAACTAATTTTGCCAAATCAAAAGTCACCACTAGACGATAAATTAAATGGGATGAAATTGATTTTCCTACCAATTGGACTTTAAATTTAGCTATGTCTTCTAAACAAATAACTGATAATTTGACAAAAATGAATTCACATATCACGCAAAACCCGAATGGAAAAGTTTTTATTCAATTTGATGATAGATCAGTTGTTTATAATAGACATTCATTTTCTCATACTAGATTATTGCCTATTGTGCATCATTTTTCTCCTATAGAGTCATCATATGGCCCAGCTAGAAGTCGCCGAGTCTCTCTACATACTATTGAAATTGAATCAGTTGATAAAGTGCGTGATACCGCTAAAATCAATCCTCGAAATAATATTGTTCAGGATGCTGATAAAGTTTCTGATAAAGATATTCCGACTGCTTCAAAAATGAATTTCAACCCCGACCAATTTTAAATGATTCAAGTCCAAATCGACTTCAGTCCAGGATCCCTATCAAGAAAATAAATTCAACAAGAATTTTTCACTGATAAATGGAACCAATTTAGACTTTGATTTTTTGAGACTTATAGTCCAGATGAATTACATAATATTTTGAAAGAGTTTTACGAAATTAGTGCTCTGTACAATCAGATTATATGCTTTGTTTTGTGGTTCATAACCACTTATTTGACATTATATGTTAATATTTTAGAAAGATAATATCAAAAGGATAAAGGGGAAATGGTTACGCAAATTTACCCGCCTCAATCACCTTTTGTTTTACCTAATAATAGGGCCATCTCATTTGTTGTCTTCCAATATTTTGTTTGAGAAAGATGTTGCTCATGTTACTATTGAAGAAATTAATAAATTGATTTCTCAAAATAATTATCAAAACCTTTATGCAAAGGTTTTAGGAGAACAGATCAGCTCTTTACATGAAAAGCTTGATGAGCTACATCTTTTAATTAAAGAATTAAGTATGGGCAAGGAAGTGAGCATTAGCAAGGCTGTGTCTTCTAACATGGCTTCCTCTTCAAGAATCAAACCAGATGTACAAATGGTCAACGCTAATATTTAGCCTCCTCCAGAAATCCCTGAATTTGAAATTCAAAATGTTCCAAGTTTTGATATCGATAATTTAGATTTTTTTTTGAAAAAATGACTACTTTTAATGCAAAACCTCTTAATTTGTCAATTGACTTTGTTGATCAAATCGAGCAAATCCTTAATTTTTTGGCAATTGAAACTCAAATTTATTATGAGCTTAATAAGCTTAAAGGTATTGTGAAATGACAAAAAGGTAAAAGGTATGCTAATTTGCCGCATATGAAAACTTATTATTATACTTGTTCGACTCCACAAGACGTTTTGATAGGAGAACGTGATTGAAATCAGACTAACACCTCTTATAGTGGTTCTGAAATTTATTGATGGAATCTTGATGGTTTGACTTATTAGAACCCGTATTGTGGTGTGTTGGAACCATTACAAAATTGGGACTAATATGTTATTTTTGGAAAATTCGGGATTAAAGTGATATTTTTAGAAAGTTTGGGGACTTGAGTAGAATTTTCAAAACTTGAGTTGTTAGAATTCCTACGGCTTTAACTGTATCTTTGCATATCCTCAATTGGCTCATGTAGGAAAAGTTTGGGGACCAAGACTTGAGTTCCTAAGGAAATAAGAGGTGGCCCATTTAAATTGTGTAACCTTCCTACTGGTACACTTGGCCACTTGAGGAGCTTCTTTATATCTATATATGTATACTATAGGACCAAGACCATAACAATTCCATGCTTAGCCAAATTTCCAAAAAAAAACCTAGAACATAGCTGAAGAACCCTCTCGGATTACTGTAGCAATTAATTAAAATTTGCGCTTTTCGATTCTAAAATTATTTTGCTGCTACAAGCTTGGTATATTGAGTTTCCTAAGTATCATGGAGGCGTTGGTTGGCCGAGAAAATATCTCATTTTATGACTTTGGCGATTTGAATCCATTTAAGGGATCTAAAAGGTATGATGATTTTTAGCCTTATTTTGTGTAAAATAAAGATTGTATGTATGTTGGTGTATATTAAATTGAAAGAAAATCTTGAAAAGATTTCATGTTAAAGTGAATTGTGAAATTTGAAGTGGGGGTTGTTTACTTGTTGTAACTAAGTGAAGAGGGTATGTTTTCTACTGTAACAATAATAAAACTGGACAGAACATGAGTGAGGGGGTGTCAATTCATGTGATGTTATGCTATTTGAACCACGAATGAGTGACTTACATTTAGTTGGGCAGGCTGACCGCCATCTTTGAGTTCCATTGAAATTAACTGAGGGGTAGTGGGCATGGTTTAGGATGTACATGTGCATCATGATCTATTGAATTGCCTACATTTGTATCTGATCATTTCACACATCAGGAGTTTGCTGGATGTTTCCTCTCTTATCTGATTCTATGAAGCCATTTCCATGTACAAGTTAAGTTAAGAAGGTGGACTACTATTATGGGTGCAAAAATAGAACTGTGTGGTACTTGTATATGTAATGTTGTTATAGGAATGATTAGATTTACCCTTTATGATCTCACATCAACATACATGAACCCTTAGCTGATTTCAGGACTGCTTACATGCTAAAACTTGATAAATTGGGTCTGTTTCCACTGAAATAATAATGTACTAGAACCAAAATTGGAGTCTTTGTATGTAATTAAATGTTATGTTTTAACGTTGGAAGTATACGTTTGACATTTGGGTGATGTAACTTGGTTCTTGGAGTGTTAAGGAAGTGTTTGAATATGATATATATATATATAAATAGTAAGCTGCCCCATTTTTGTAAATGTAGCAAAATGAGTATCGTTAGTGAATTTGTTGCAATAATGGCATTGGGAAGAGTTGTTGTTCTTGTTGTTGGTATTGTTGTTGTTGTGTTGATTAATTGGAGCCGAGATGGATTCTCGGGGTGGTCTAGTTTAAGGGGAATTGCTGTCGAAATTATTATAAAATTAGGGGCAAGTTTGGGATTTAAGGCCAAAAAGGGCTTTTAGCTAACCGTTAGTGTTATTGTGATTTGTTGTAGACGTTGGACGTCCAGAAGAGTAAGTTAGATTGGCTTGGTATTGGAATTAGTTTGGCGAATGAAATTGAGGTATGTAAAGCATTTGTTTTATGGCATGACTTATAGATAATTTTTCATTTAGTAAACATAAATTTGGGTTAAGCATTAAAGTTTACTATCAGTGTTCATGTCCAGAAGTTATCTTCACTTTAAAGTATGATAGCAGTTCTTTAGTGTCTACTGTTAATATACACATCAATTAGTCCACTCCAATTTCAAGGCAGCCCAGCTCAGCTACATGAATCTTCTATGTCCATTCCATTCTATTAGACCCATTTCATTCAAATACTATGATTTTTTTTTGAACCAATATAGAGGTTACCAGACTAATATCTTCTACATCTCATGCTTATCTCTACAGTGGTATACAAATCTATAAATAAGAGATTGTTGGTAAGAGTTATCCAAAGCAATCTCCAAAATAGTGTTTCAGTCCCTCAAGTCTCATCTGAGTCTATTGGAATCCATATTACTCAAGTTGGGAAACTATTCAACTTAAGGGAATTAAGAAACTAGTATGCATATGAGGATTTAGCCTCCCCAGTTTACATAAGGCTGACAAGGTATGCCACTTCTTGGATTCTGCAGTTCAGCCTGCAATTTTGAGTTTTACGGTTGTCCCTATTGATATAAAGTACTCATGGAAGGTCAACTATCACAAATGGAAAGGGTGCTGGAGGGAAACTTTCTCCAGGATGTGCTAATAAACTGAAGCTAATGCTTTGGAGAAAAAACTAACAACAATAAAAGAATGAGTTTGTTTCTGATAAAGATTAGTGCTAATAAACTGAAGATAATGCTTTGGAGAAGAAACTAACAATAATAAAAGAATGAGTTTGTTTCTGATAAAGATTTTGATGTCATGTGAAAATATTTTGAAGTCTTAGAAGCCATGGTTTGTTTGCCTTGTTGTTCATAAAACCTATATAAAAAGGGAGAGTATGAATGTGAATAGTAGTACTAGAGTTGTCAGTGTTATTGGGATTAAATGCCATGTTCGAATTCATGTGATATGTGTTCGAAGTTTGTAAATTGTAAGAATTTATGCTCTAATAGCTTTAGAAGTATAAATACCCCGTAGCCTTTGATAGAAAATCTGAATTGCCTTGGAATCAGTTTTGAAATGTCCCATAGAAGTGTGTATGATTTAGACTGGGTATAATAATTGTTGTGTCGATCTCAGATATGACTTTGTCCTTGCGTATGAATATTTTGCTTATATTTAGAATTTATGGTAATGGTTTTTATTGGATATGATTCTCATGACTCTACTCGTGCTTAGTATGATATCTTTCATCGGTTCCCGGGATGGTTGTTGTCGTGCGTATTATGACGTATGAGTGCAGCGGTCTTCCCTGGCTCACTTATCCTATGTTGGCATTACGACTTGTGAGTACAGTGGTCTTCCCTGACTTACGTAAGTGCAGCGATCTTCCCTGACTCACTTATCCGATGCCATTTTTGTATTATGACTTGTGAGTGCAACAGTCTTCCCTGGCTCACTTATCCTATGGTTGATATGTTAGGGAAGTAAATGATTGTGATTTGAGTCTGAAACTTGAATGTATCCATTTTGATATTTTTGGATATATATTGCTCTCTGTACTTTTGTTTCAGTTGTCCCTCAGTTTCATGTATTGGGAAGTAAGTTTGTAATATTCTGGATATGCATTTACAGTTATACTTTGTCCTTGTTTGTTATACACCTTATGATATGGTAAATAAGTATTTGGATACTTCAAGTATGCATTTATCCATTGTACTTTTGGTTGTATAGGGAAGTAAGTATGTAATACTTTGGATATGCATTTACAGTTATACTTTGGCGAAGTAAGTATGTAATATTCTGGATATGCATTTACAGTTATATTTTGGCCTTGTTTACTGTACACCTTATGATCTGGTAAATAATTATTTTGATATTTCGGGTATGCATTTAACCATTGTACTTTTATTTTAATGGTTGTCCTGATATAGATACTCTGTACTTTCTGCTTTACATATTCGGTATATATTTCGTACTGACCCCCTTACTTCGGGGGCTACGTTTTATGCCTGCAGGTTCAGACGTACAGGTTAGTGATCCTCCATCTTAGGATCCCTGACTGCAGCTTGAAGTGCTCCTTTTGCTTTGGAGCAAACACTTGGTATATATGCACTTAGTTATGTACATTGACGGTACGACGGGGCCCTTATCTCGTCTTCTGATTCTATTTGTTTGTATAGAGGTCTGTGGACGCATGTGAGTATGGGTTTAGCAGTTTGTATGACTATGTACATATATTAGGTATGTTGGGCGGTTTAACCGCAGCAGTGACCTTGTCGGCCCGCTTGTATATTTGTATATATATCATGTACTTGGACTTTTCTGTATGCAGGGGTTGGGTAGTCAATAAAACAAAGGAAACTCTGCCAAAATTTCTGTAAATAAGATATCTGTTGAAAGTATAATCTGGTTTGCATTTGTGTCTGGTTTGTTATTTGCGTCTAAGTGTCTAATTCAAGCACAATTCACGGCCCACGGGGTTGGGTCGTGACATGACTGATAGTTAATTAACTATTCTAGTACATCGTATGCTAATGTATAGTATTATTGTAAAAAATGGTAATAATGCTAATATTGACAAGAACATTGCTAGAATAATTGCTGTAGGATTTACTGGCCAGTTACGAGAATGGTAGGATAACTTTCTCACTATGGAATAGAGAGTCGCGATTATTAATGCGGTAGAACCTGAGTTTGCTGTTGATAACATAGGCTTTGCTTTGTCTGTTAATAGACAAAATGCTATTTACACCTTAGTGACCTGTATTTTAGAATATTTCAGTGGTAGATTTACCAATGAGTATGAGACTATTCGTACTCTCTTTAATGGTTTGCGATGTCGCAATTAAGGAGAATTTAGGTGGTATAAAGACACCTTCCTTAGTAGAGTCATGAAACTACCCGAGACTAAATTAAGTCACTGGAAGCAAAAGTTTATAGACGAGCTCCCTCCTTTATTTACTGAAAGAGTTAGAAAAGTCTTAAGAGGATCCCATGATGAAATCAAATGGGAAACCTTTACCTATGGAAAGCTTATAGGCACCTGCACTCAAGAAGGGTTAAACCTTTAAAATGACCTTAAGTTGTCCAGACAGTTGAAAATGGACCGATTAAAAGAAACAAACCAATTAGGTGATTTTTGTACCTAGTTTGGAGTTAGTGAACTTTCTTTTCCTAATAGGAAGAAAGAATCTAGAATCATAAGCATCAAAATTATGCAGATCGTCCTTATAGAAAAAAGAGATCTAGGTATAGAACTAAAGAAGAAAGAGATACTAAGAAAGCTCATCATAAGTCAATTAGATTTACCAAAAATAGGTCTAAATGTGACCTAGCCAAAATTAAGTGTTATAGATGTGGTAATCTTGGACATATAGCTCCTAATTGCACGCTTGAAAAGCTTAAGTCCCTTAATCTTGATAATACTGTTCATGATCAAATTTATGGTTTATTATACACTTTGGGTTTTGAGTCAGATTATATTTCAAAAACTGAACTTGAATCTGAAGAAATTGATTTACTTGAATGCTCTGACAACGAGAATAATAATGTTGTTTCTGCTGATTGTGAAGGTAATACCTGTAATTGTGAATATGCATTTTATAAATTACAATATCAACTTGAAGATTTGAATATGAATACTATTACGTTTGATAATGTAATAGGACTTTTAAAAGAAGTTACAGATGAAAAAATTCGTGACAAAATTTTACAAATGGCCACAACCTCTAATTCAAAATCTTCTACTTACACTTCAAAAATTGATAATTTTCATAATTAAAAAGATAATTTTGAGTATTCTCCGCCCTATACCATAACAGAAGTATATCGCCAAATGGCTAAGCGATCTACATCTGAGGTAACTAGGGATACTACTTTTGATGATTTAAAAATTGAGATTGAAAATTTGAAAAAGGAGATTAAATCTCTTAAACAGAAACAAATGATTTGTGATCATCGGATTTGTCAATTAGAGAAAAATAATTTGAAAATTTGAAAAGGGAGATTAAACAGATCAAACGATTTGTGATCATCGAATTTCTCAACTAGAAAAAAATAATTCTCTTCCCGAAAAATTCCATGGTGAAAGTGTCACTTTTGAAAGGATGATTTTTAAAAATCTCTTGATTGTAAGAACGATTCGTTTCTTGATATGATTGTCACGACCAAAACCTCGTGGGCCGTGACTCATGCCCGAATTGGACACTCAGACGCAAATACCCAACCGGACACCAACTTGAATCTAAACTTTAAACCGTGTCTAAATTTTGTTAAAAAAATTCGGCAGAGTTTCCTCTGTTTTACTAACTACCAACTACAAATAGAAGATTCCACGTACACAGTACAAACATACATACTTATATACGCAGGCAGTCATACCCTTAACTGAACAAAATACAAAGTAATAAAGTAACGTGTATACGAACAGTGGCTCCGAAGCAAAGAAGCTCTTCAAACTGCAAACAGGAGTCCTGAACTGATGGCCCGCTACTCTAGTCATCTCTACCTACGGGCATGAAGCACAGCCCCCGTATAAGGGGGTCAGTACGAAATATGTACCGAATATGTAAAACGGAGCGTACAGATATAAATATGAGTAAGTGAGTAATAGAGGTATAGATTCAAACTCATATGTAATATCAGAAAGAAATGAACCATTAGTCAAAATCTCGAAGTACTTACTTGCCGAAACATATGGTGTATAGCAAATGAAGACAACGTACAATATAGTTGAATCTTTCAGAAGAGTTGACTACTGATTCCTCGATACACACAACTGCAGAATAACTAAAACGAATATACCGAAAGCAAGTATACATCCACAGTATCATAAGGTCTCCATTTAGACTTCAAATTCAATTTATAACCTTTACCTTTCCCATATACCAACCATAGAATAAGTGAACCATTATTTATATAAAATATTCATCTTCACATAACAGACAAGTGGATTCATCATATGTCCAAATTATCAAACATCATACAACAGGCAAGTGAGACATCTTTTACCTAAATTTATAACCTTTGCCTTTCCTATATACCAACCATAGAATAAGTGAACCATTATTTATATAAAATATTCAACTTCACATAACAGACAAGTGAATTCATCATATGTCCAAATTATCAAACATCATACAACAAACAAGTGAGCCATCTTTTACCTAAAATATAAAACATCTCATAATAGACAAGTGAGCCAGGGAAGACCGCTACACACATAAATCACCAAACCAATATATATCAATTTTTGGACCACTCGAATAATCGAGTCGCGCATACCAAAGGTACATCCTGGACCGCTCGAATAACCGAGTCACGCCCACCAAAGGTATATCCTGGACCGCTCGAATAACCGAGTTGCGCCCACCAAAGGTATATCCTGGACCGCTCGAATAACCGAGTCGTGCCCAGATACAGTATCAACATATCTATCCTGGACCGCTCGAATAACCGAGTCGCGCCCAGATATAATGTCGACATCGGAACATACA
>DF370063.1:15050-28584 GCA_000787875.1 Solanum virginianum
GGGAGACTTCTAGCTCTTAGATGAGTTCAAGATTTCCCTATGAGTTGAGTTTTGGGTGTTGGTTTATGCAAAGGTTAACTTTAAATGAGCATAACTTTTAGTACACCTGGAACTAGATGACCCACAACATGTAAAATGAAATCCCTTTTAGGTAACTTCCCAACGCACTTGGTTTCACTTAATTCCAAGGTCAGATGAAAGAGTTATGACTAGATTTGTGAGACCCTCCTGTGCAGTGATGTCACATGAGCACTTAGATGGACACTAAGGCTTTGGACGAGCCATCTGGGCTATCTTGAGCTGGAAAAGACCATATTTTGTCTAAGTTGTGGGACATGGCCAGTGCATGGGCCGTGTGGCTTGCCACTGACTGTGTGGCTAGCCGTGGAAGTTGTAAAGTGAGGAAAGGTAAGCATGGGAGGGGAGTTTTAATTAAGTGTTGTGCCACAGCCATCCTCACAGGCTGTGGCATGCTTCACGAGCCATGACCCTAGTCATGGGTTATCCTAGCAACATTTGTTTCTCACCAAATGTAACTCCATGGGCCACTACACAGACCGTGTAGCACCACACAGCCCGTGGAGGCTCCTATCAAAGTAACAATGACGTTAATTTTTCTAAGTGTTCCAACTTCTAATTTTGACCAAGTCTCATCTCACGGGCACTCCACATGACCCGTGGAGTCCCACACGACCCGTGAGCCCTTCAATGGGGCATCACCTTGCAAATTTTTCCATTCATTCATTAATGGCATTTTCATGAATTTAATTTATTCTAATGACCTTTTTATAATTCCAATGCTATCTTAACCTCCCCAAAAGACCTAAACTCTATTCCAAAGGATCAAACTAATTACTCTCAACTTGAACACACTCTCAAATTCACATTAGAGACTTCATCATAACCCCAACACAAATTAAAGGAAACTCAATAGTAAGTTTTAGATTACAAGATTCACGTCCAAACTTCAAGTCCTTAACAATCTAATTCCATGAAACTCAAAGTCTAAGGTATGTGGGTTTCAACCATTGGGTCCTTTCACCCATGGTGCCCAATCTTCCATTTCTATGAAAATTACATGTTTCCAAGTTATATTGCTTATGAGTATTATTCATTACTGATTGTTACCATATACTGTAATGGGGTTTCATGAATTTTTTATTGAAAACACATGTTTACTCATTTTTAAGCCTAGGGCCTAGACGTGACCGACGAATAGAGAACCGGAAGGAACGTCGAACAAGCCTCATATCAAATCATTACACATCTTTAGTCATGGAAGTAGTTAAAATGACAATGAGAGATAAGCATAAACAAGGGAATTGGGGCTACTGGTAAACTTCTATATCATAACATCAAGAAACAAGAGAGTCAAGGCTCATAACATAGATACATAACATGTCCATCAACACCTCTACTACAAAGAGAAGAGCAGGGGCCATGAGAAACAATTGGGATCACCCTCATAGTAAATACATAAATAAAGAAAAGATACTCTTAGTAGATAGCAAGAGATCATAAGCAACATCTCCAGAATGGAGGACTCACCAACAAGCTTGAGAGACAATCGTACTAGCCATATAGAGGAATAGGATGATCAAGTGGTACACTGGTTCCTAAATACTGACATCATGTAGGCATATAGTATGCGTTAGTATGTTAAAATATTCTAAATATGTAGGCTACAATGCAAGAAGTGATGGTAACATAATCAAAATGCATAAGCATAAGCAATGAGTACATATAGCAATATGATATGCATGGAAGATTCTCGTAGTAAATCATGCTTATATGGAACATAAAATAAGTGTAAGAAGTGAACATTCTTAGTGAAATCCAAGGCCTTCCACCCCCTAGAGAGGCATATGAGGTACAAACCTCTTCATGAGGTTAATGGAGTAAAAACCCCCCAACAAGGTTAATGTAGTACAAATCCCCCCAACAAGGTTGATGGGTACAAACCCCCAACAAGGTTGATGGGTACTAACTCTCAATAAGGTACCCGAGCATAGCACTCCCCGAGCTAGGCGATTGAGGTATCAACCTCTCAACAAAGTTACTCAGGTTTACAACCCCCCGAGCTAGGCTTGGTCATCCCCAACACTATAGAGATAATATCATGCATATATATATATATATATATATATACACACACACACACACATAATCCTTTTATCATAATATACATACATTCCCTTTCATCATCATTCCATCATCATTCTATCATCACTTCATCATCATTTCATCATCATATAGTCATTCAACTAATAAGACATGCATTGACCTTTAGTTCCTCAAGCAACCATAACTGGACATTTTACCAAACACCGAGAAGGTTTGTATTGCTAGTGTAAAACCGTCAAGAGTTTTATTATACTAGAAAATTTAATGTATAACCATCAATAGATACTTGGTAATACCCTCAAGTAATATACATCAAAACCCTTCATAAAATCTCACATTAGATCTTAGATTTATAACCCTAAACATAGTAAAAGTGTCACAATTTCATAGACCCCAACATAGTGTGCTGTGATTTTCACAATACATAAGACCCATGAGTAAATCAACTTTAAATCATACAATTGGTAAGAAAAGGAAGCTTAGGCATCATAGGTGAAAGGAACCCATGAAAGAAACCCACATACATTAGCTTTGGAGATGAACTTGATGATGATTGGAGATGGAGACATGAAGCATGAGAGGAAATCCTTAGATCCGAATGACTTTTAAGACTTGATTTTAGGAGTAGAATATTTGGCTAAGTGTTTCAATGAGTGTTGGAAATGTTTAGAATGATATGATGGTGAAAAGTGGCTAAGTATAGGTATTTTCATATTTGGGAACATTTAGGCCCTAGATGTAAAAGTCTTGGACCAAAGTCAAAATTGGGCCAAAAAAATAGACTGAGGCGCGCCCTTGGTAAGTCATGCCAAGGGCACAAAAATCTTACTGGAATTTGCATTTTTAGAAAATCAAAATTGCTAATCGATTGTTCTTAAATCGGAATTAGACCCATTCTGCACATAATTTGACCCCCTGAACAAGATATGAAGTCAGATTTTTGATATCACGTATGAAATTTGAGATATATGGAAATTATGATTCAGAGCATTTTTGAGGCATATTTTTGGGCATTTTTGGGGGTCGTTTCAAAAGTATTTGTAGTGTTGCAAGTGATCATATCATAGATAAGGGGTATTTACCTCATCCACCTTGTCGGTGGTGGCAATTCCATACTACTATAGATGAGGGTATGTACTTCATCCAACTTTTCAGGTGGTGGCAATCCCATATAACCATAGGTGAGGGGTATATACATCATCCACATTGTCGGGTGGTGGCAATCCCGTACTACCATAGATGAGGGGTATGCACCTCATCCAACTTACAAAAAGGTGGCATGCCTTGGATTCTGAGCACTAAGTTTCTTGGTCTATGATGATAGTCTCTTTCTTCACATGTAATAGGCTCTATATAAGCATGTTTTACTTCAAGCATCACTTATACAGGTAATATTGTTATTATGCTACACAATGCTTATGACATTGCATTTTTCCTATATTATCTATCTCTTGTTGCATTGCATCCTACATACTTAGTACATTCAGACTTACTAACGCATACTCTATGCCTAAATGATGTTATCATGTAGGAATCGAAGCTCCTCACAATCATTCTACCCATGCCTAGTTTTGACATCTTGAAGATAGCTTGTGGTGAGTCCTCAAGTTTTTGGACATTATCCTTTCTCTCTATTTCTTATGTTATTTCCTTCAGATGAAACACTATGATACTAAAAGGATAAGACTGGAAAGCTTGTCTTGGCCCCCACCCTATCTATGTTAGAGGTGTTGTTGGGTAAGTGATGTAATTACGTTTGAGCCTTGACTCTTTATGATCCATGCTATGAAACTCTTCTCTTAGTCTTTATCTTTAATTTTACTCTCTTTAAGTTGTTTACTTTGCTTTTGTGACCAAGGATGTGTGAATGGTATGCTAAAAGTCTTGTTTGGGACCCCTTCCGGTTCCCATTTGCCGTGTCACGTCTAGGCCCTAACTTGGATTGTGACAACTCTACATGAGGGATTTACTACATGTTTGTGGGTTGATTTGCATTAAGTTTACTCATCTTATTTCACTCTTGAATTGTACGATTTTGAACAAGTACTGTGAACCCACCAAGTGTTTGATAAAATGACATGACAAGAATTCTCAAGTTATTGATGATCTATTTCATTATTTACAAATCAAGTGACTTTATGATGATTAAGGACTTTCAAGCACGTATTGAATTCATGAAAAGTACCTATGATTTTACAAGTATCAACTTAAGTCCTATTTTAAGATTTTAACTCTTTTGAGCCATTCATGTTAAAATAAGGGTTCATGTATGATTATGATCTAATCCCATGATATAATTAGGCTCACTATTAGAGGTCAAGCATGTTTATGAGCTACTCAAGTCATCTTCTTACAAGCTATTCATGTTATGATTAAAGTATGATTATTTCATATATTATGTGGGATTTGACTTAGCACCGATTGAGGCTTAAAATAAGGACTCAAGTTAAAGGGTCCTTATATAAAGTCTTTAGTCTGTAAACTGTGTGCCACCATAGGATGATAATTATTACTCTTTCTATATTAATGGATCAATCTAGATCATGTTATCATAGGATGATGATTATTACCCCTTTGGGGGGATGAAAATATGACAAAGTGTTTGGTTTGCCTTGGCAATTAGACCACACTTAGCCAGGGATGTCATGCCCGGTCACCTGAACCGAGAAGGTGTCAGGCCTCGGAGTCCAAGTTGTAGCTTGTTGGTCTATGTCGGTTGAGTTCACTTCCCACATATGTATGATATATATATATATATATATATATATATATATATATATATATATATATTGAGGGTGAGCCCAGTTACTTTGTCTTGGTCCCCGCTCTATTTATGTATTTAGAGGTGTTTTTTGGACAAGTTGTGTAATTATGATATGAGTCATGAATATATATTGTGCATGATGAATGATTTACAAGCATATTTTATTATGAGCATTGATTGTGCATACGATATTGACATTATATATCCATTTTTTATGATTATGCGTCTTGGTTATATTAGCTTATGTCTTGCTACATTGCATCCGGAATACTTAGTACATTTAAATGTACTAATGCATACTCCACGTGGCTAGTTCGGTACTTCAGAGATAAGCATTGGTGAGTCCTCAAGTCCAAGGACACTATCTATATTGCTCTTACTATTTTGATACTTCATTATTTTGAACACTTGTTATTGTAAGGATGAGCCTGAAAAACGCCTTGTCCCCCGCTCCATTCTAAGTTAGAGGTATTGTTGGATATTATAATATACTTATGCTATGAGCTTGACTCTTTTATGCTTTTATGAATATCAAGTCTTCCCTTCATCTTACTTCCCTTTTTATTGTATCTATTGTTGTTGTTTATTTTGCTTTCACGACCAAGGATGTGTGATTATTATGTGAAATGACACCAATAAGTGTCCGAAAATGTGGCTCGAAATTCCAAAAATTTTAAATTCCATATATCTCAAAATCCATTTGCTATTTCAAAAATTCGGCTTCATATTTGTAATTAGGGGGTCAAAATTAAGTAAAAAAAGGGTCTAGCCTAGATTTAAGAGCGAAATATTAGCAATTATAAATTTTTAAGTGACGAATTCCAGTGAAGTTTATGCGTTCCCTCCACGACGCGCGAAGGGCGTGCTCATGTACAATTCTGGCTCCGTGTCCTCTCCACGATACGAAGAGGTGTATTTTCCCTAACAGTGTTTTTCCTATGCGGTCCAAATATTCTAAGTGTTTGGCCCAATTTTTCCCAAACTTATTTTTATCTATACTTAACCAAATTTCACCCTTATATCATCCTAAACATTTCCCAATGCTAACTAAAAAACTTAGTCATATTTTCACCCCCCAAACTCAAATCGCAAACCCTCATCCCAAGCTAAGGTTTTCCTTCAAGGTTCTTCTTGAAGCTTCAAGTCTCCATCTCTAATCTTCACCAAGTTCATCTTAAGCTAAGGTATGTGGTGTTGAACCATTGGGTCATGTCACCCATGGTGCCTAAGCCTCCGTTTTACTAATATTGCATGATTTAAAGTTGATTTTACATGTGGGTCTTGTATATTGAGAAATTTACTGCACAGTGATTTTAGTTCATGAAAGTATGGTTGTTTTAGCATGTTTTGAGCTCTAAATCTTTGATCTAATGTTTGATATAATAAGGGGTTTTGATGTAAATCTCTTGGGGGTGTTGTAGGTGTATATTGATGGTTTTACTATAGATTTTCTTGCATGATTTCATCTACATTGCATGGTCTTTTACTCCCATTACACCCCCCAAGTGTTTGATTAAATATCTGGCTAGGGTTTCTTATGGAAATGAAGGTCCAAAGCATGAGATATGATATGATTGACTATATGATTACCAAATGAGCTTATGCACATGATGAATTCGATATAAAGTGTTGCATTAGACCATAATCAATGGAGGTAGGGTTTGTACTCATCAAACCGTAGGAGGGGTTTGTACTTCACTACCAGGGTGATAAGGTGTCATGTCAGGGTTTTTTACCACACCACCAGGGTGATGGGGTGAGATCATCATCAACCGACCAAGTTTATACTTTGAAAATCTAGCTTGGTCTATTCTGCACATATGATATTCTACACTTATGATATTCTATATGAGCATTATTACTTAAGCATGTTTCACTTATGCATTGTTCATGCATGGCATCTTGCTATAATATGACCATTGCCTATTGCTATGCATTTTGATCATGATGTTTATTTCTTGTTGCATTATATCTCACATACTTAGTGCATTCAAACGTACTAATGCATACTCTTGCCTACATGATATCACCATGTAGGAACCGGTGCTCAAGTTGATCATCCTCCCCTTCTATGTGGCAAGTTAGTGTTATTCCATGCTTGTTGGTGAGTCCTCCATTTTGGGGACCTTATTCTACGATTGCTATTATCTATGTATGGAGACACTTTCTTATGATCTATTTTGACCATGAGGGTGAGCCCAGTTACTTTGTCTTGGTCCCCGCTCTATTTATGTATTTAGAGGTGTTTTTTGGACAAGTTGTGTAATTATGATATGAGTCATGACTCTTTATCTTTGATGTTGATTTTTTAGCAAGCTATCACTTAGACCCTTTGCCCCTTATGCTTGTTTTATGTCTTTGATATGCTTCCGTGACCAATGATGTGTAATGATAAGTTAAAAGGCTTGATTGGGGTTCATTCTGGTTCCTCATTCGACATGTCATGTCTAGACTCTAGGCTTGGGTCGTGACAAACTTGGTATCATTATACTAGGTTGATAGATCCTCAGAGTCCAACACACCGCATCAATTAGAGTCCTATTCATAGTTTTGAAGCATGGCATGACTATGAATAGGAGGCTATGAGGCGTATTAGGAAATGTTTTCCTCCTTCATGTTTTAAATTATACTATAGAGTTGTGGTGAGTTTTTTCCCCCTAACGATTGTTCTTTGCTATTCTATATCATGCCCAATACTGGGTGAAGATATGCTCAATTTCTGAGGAGCAACCTAATAATGGTGAGCTCCGAGATGCTCTTACTATGTTTGCCCAAGTGGTGGCAAACCAAGTCTAACAAGGGGGCCAAACCTCTCATGCTAATACCCCAGGAGCTAGGGTAAGAGACCTTATGAGGATAAATCCTCTGGTTTTCCATAGGTCAAAGGTGGATGAAGATCCACAAGAGTTCATTGATGAGGTCTATAAGATCTTGAATGATGGATGTTGGCCCAAATAAAAAGGCAGAGTTGGCAGTATACCAACTTAAAGGGGTAGCCTAAAATTGGTATGAGCAATAGAAGGGTAAGAAGGGGGTTGGTAATGTGGTGCTTTGGGAGGAGTTCAAATTGGCCTTCCTTAATCGGGTTTTCGCTCTTGAACTTAGGGTGGAAAAGTTAGTGGAGTTCATGAACTTGAAACAAGGTGCTATGAGTGTGATGGAGTATGCCCTCATGTTCACCTAACTTACAAAGTATGCTCCTCATTTGGTGGCTGATCCTAGATTGAGGATGACTAAATTTGTGACGGAGGTCTCCAACTTTGTGAGTTAAGAGTGTCGGTTTGCCATGCTTATTGGTGACATGGACTTGTCTCGGTTGACGACTTATGCCAACCAAATGGAGGAAGAAAAGATAAGAAAGAGGAGGTGCCATAAGGCTAAAAGGACCCTTTTTTAGGGTAAGTTCGAAAGCGACGCTAAATTTCATCAATGCCAAGGGCCTTCTCATGCTACTAATAGTAGGTTTACTAATGACTTTCCTAGGACTCAAAATGTTAGTGGTGTGGCTCCTATTAATGAGTGCCCTAGATTTGGGAGGAATTGTAGAGGCATATGATTAAAAGATTCTAATGCATGTTTTGGTTGTGGGGAGTTTGGACATAAGAAGGTAGATCGTCCAAGAAACTGTGGCAATGTTTAGGGTGCAAATGCATTTCCATTTTGTAGAGGTGGCCCTAAATATGGTGCCCTAAGGCACAATTGATTTTATACTCTACAAGGGAGGCAAGAGGTCAGTGAAGTCCCCGAAGCTGTTATTGGTATGTTAAAAATCTTTGATCTTGTTGTATATGCTTTGATTGATCCGGGTACCACCTTTTCTTTTATTACCCCCTTTGTTGCTAAAAGGCTCCATGTTGACTCGGAGTCATTACATTAGTCATATGAGGTGTCTACTCCTATTGGTGCATCTATTATTGCTAGGAGGGTGTATAGAAATTTTCTGGTATGCATTTTCCATAAAATCTTACATTGTGATATTGTTGAATTAGATATAGTTGATTTTGATGTTATTCTTGGGATGGATTGGTTGCATGATTACTATGCTTCTGTTGATTGTAGAACCCGTAGGGTCAAGTTTCAATTTTCAAAATGAACCCATCCTTGAGTGGGATAGTTATGATGTGGTAGTGAGGGGTAGGATCATCTCATGCATCAAAGCCCATAGGTTGATTTCCAAGGGGTGTTTGTATTATCTTTTGAGAGTTAGAGATGTGGAGTCCAAAGCCCCTTCCATTGAGTTGGTTCTAGTTGTAAATGAGTTTTTTGATCTCTCCTCAAATGACCTTCCCGGTGTCCCTCCCGAAAGGGAGATAAAGTTTTATATAGATCTCCTTCCTGACACTCAACCTATATCCATTTCCCATTACCATATGGCCCTAGCAGAGTTAAAGGAGTTAAAGGAGAAATTGAAAGATTTGTTGGAGAAAGGATTTATTAGACCAAGCCAATCACCTTGGGGTGCACCGGTGTTATTTATAAAGAAGAAACACTGGTCATTTAGAATGTGCATTGACTGCTGGCAACTCAATAAGGTCACTATAAATAATTGATATCCTCTTCCAAGGATTGATGACTTGTTTGACCAATTACAAGGGGCTAACTTTTTCTGTAAGGTTAATCTTTAGTCTGGATACCATCAAGTGACAATGAGTGAGTGTGATATTCCTAAGACAGCCTTCCGGACTAGATATGAGCATTATGAGTTTGTTGTGATGTCATTTGGGTTGACTAATACACCGGCCATCGTCATGGACTTAATGAATAGGGTCTTCAAACCCTACCTCGATTCCTTTGTTGTGGTCTTCATTTATGATATATTGATCTATTCACGTAGTAAGGAGGAGCATATGGGCTATTTGAGGGTTGTGTTGCAAAGGTTGAGGGAGGAGATATTGTATGCTAAATATGATAAGTGTAAATTTCGGTTGAAGGAGGTCGCATTCTTGGGTCATGTGGTGTTGGGGGATGGTATTAAGGTGGATCCCAAGAAGATCGATGTAATTAGAAATTGGCCTAGACCATTGTCCCCGTCGGATATTAGGAGTTTCTTGGGCCTTACGGGTTAATATAGAAGGGTTGTGAATGGGTTCTCCTCCATTGCTTCCCCTATGACAAAATTGACTCAAAAGAGGGTTAAGTTTGAGTGGACTGATGAATATGAGAAAAACATCCAAACATTGAAGGATAGACTTGTGTTCGACTCCTATATTGTCACTACTAGATGGGCTTGAGGGTTTTGGTATGTAATGTGATTCATCTAGTGTTAGTTTGGTTTATATGCTAATGCTAAATAGTAAGGTCATAGCCTATGCTTCTAGGCAACTCAAAGTGCATGAAAAGATCTACCCTACCTATGAGCTTGAATTGGCTGTCATAGTGTTTGCATTCAAAATTTGGCATCATTATTCGTATAGGGTTCATGTCAATGTCTTCACCAATTATAAGAGTCTCCAATATGTCTTCACACAAAACGATCTCAACTTGAGACAAAGAAGGTGGCTAGAACTTCTCAAAGATTATATGACATGAGTATGCATTATCATCCGGGTAAGGAAAATATGGTGGCGGATGCTTTGAGTTAGGTGTCCATGGGTAGCCTAGCTCATATGGATGGTGCTAATAGGGAGGTAGCTAAGAAGGTGCATAGGTTAGCTATGTTGGGAGTGAGGTTGGAATATGTGGGGAATGGTATTATTGTTGTTGATGGTTCTAAATCTTCTTTGGTTAATGAGGTGATGGGAAAACAAGATCTAGACTCCTCCTTGCTTGAATTGAAGGCCTTGGTGAAAAAGGGAAAAATAGAGATTTTCTCCCAAGGGGGAGATGGGGCCCTTAGATACCAAGGTAGATTGTGTGTACCATATATCGATAGATTGAGGGAGAGAATTCTTGATGAGGTCCATAACTCTTCTTATTCTATCTACCTCGGCTCCACCAAAATGTATAGAGACTAGATGAATTGTATTGGTGGGGAGGCATAAAGAGGGACATTGCCAAATTTGTTTCCGGTTACCATGGTTGTCAACAAGTTAAAGCCAAAAATCAAAGGCCTTGTGGCCTAACCCAAGACATAGAGCTTCTTACATAGAAGTAGGAGGTAATTAATATTGATTTTTTGGTTGGTTTGCCAAAGCCTAGGAAAGGTTATGATTCTATATGGATGGTGATTGATAGGATAACAAAATGGCTCTCTTTCTAATGGTCAAGAATACATATGGGTCTTAAGAGTATGCAATGTTATATATCCATGAGTTAGTAAGGTTACATGGCTTCCATTATCCATCATATTAGATCGGGGTGCACAATTCACTTCACACTTTTGGAGGTCTTTTCAAAGGGGTCTTGGTACCAAAGTTCACCTTAGTATGGCCTTCCACCTTCAAATGGATGTCCAAGCCAAAAAGACTATTTAAACACTTGAAGATATGCTTATGGCTTTTCTTGGAGATTAAACGTAGTTGGGATGACCATCTTTCATTGATAGAGTTTGCCTACAACAATAACTATCACTCCGACATCGGCATGGCTCCTTTAGAAGCTTTTTGTGGGAGACAACATTGATCACTGGGGGATTGGTTTAAGGTTGGAGAGGTGTGGTCCGTTTTGGTAAGGTAAAGATCACTGGGACCAGATCTATTTATGGAGGCTCTTGAGAAGGTTAAGATGATTAGGGAAAGATTGACAACAGCCCAAAGTCATCAAAAATCCTATGATGATGTAAGAAGAAGAGACCTAGAATACCAATTGGGTGATTGGGTTTATTTGAAGGTTTCTCCAATGAAAGGTGTGGTCCGTTTTGGTAAAAAGGAGAAGTTAGGTCCAAGATATGTTAGTCCTTATAATGCCTTAAAGAGGGTTGGCAAGGTAGCATATGAGTTGAATTTGCCTAGTGGAATGAAGGAGGCAAATTACATATTCATATCCACAATAAGAAATTAGTGAGACTCCCTTTCTTTTGGGTATCCCCCATCTTAATGAATTTTGAAAGTCAATGCATTTCACAGGCCTGGTGAAATGAAAAACTATAAAGAGGAATTCACATGGATTTAGGAATTCGAACTTGAATCTTTTGTTTTCAAATTTTCCTGTCTCTATGTTGTGAAAATGTGTTGGTGATCTTAATGCTATTGTGCCTCTTGATGTTGTGGGACTTGTTGAGGATAACTTAACTTATGAGGAGGTTATGGTTCAGATCTTGGATAGGCAGGTAATGAGATTGAGGAACAAAGAGGTGGCATCCTTTAAGGTCATTTGGAGGAACTAACAAGTCAAAAGTGCTACTTGGGAGGCCGAGGCGGATAAGCAAAACTGGTATCCTTATTCTTTCCACTCCACCCAAGCCTAAGGTGCTAATCCTAAGTCCCATATGTGATTTCAAGTCCTATATTTCAGCCCCAATGTCATTCATATGCATTCATGTTTAAGTTGGTATAGTTATGATGATTTTATACTTATGTTGAGAATTTGAAAATGGTATTTTACATGTTATGTTGCATTCTTGTTGGGGATGATTTTTTTAATGATCACTCTTGCCTTGTATGTCTCCTTTACATTTGGGGACAAATGTTCCTGAGGGGGAGATATTGAAACGACCATAAATAGTACCCGAAAATGTCCCTCGGAATGCCTAAAATTTTTAATTCCATATATCTCAAAATCTGTTTGCTATTTCGAAAGTACAACTTCGCATTTGTGATCAAGGGGTCAAAATTAGGTGAAAATAGGTCTAACCTCAATTTAAGAGAGAAAAATTAGCAATTATAAATTTTCAAGTGATAAATTCCAGTGAGGTTTATGCGTTCCCTCCACGTTGCGCCAAGGGCATGCTCATGTACAACTCTGCCTCCGCGTCTTCTCCACAAAGTGGAGAGGTGTATTTTCTATGGCAAGGTTTTCTTGCGCAGTCCAAATATTCTAAGTGTTGGGCCCAAGTTTTTCTAAACATATTTTTATCTATACTTAGCCAAATTTCACCGTTATATCATCCTAAACATTTCCCAAAACTAACTAAAACACTTAGTCATATTTTTACCTCCCAAACTCAAGTCCCAAACCCTCATCCCAAGCTAAGTTTCTTTTTCAAGGTTCTTCTTCAAGCTTCAAGTCTCCATCTTAAATATTCACCAAGTTCATCCTAAGCTAAGATATGTGGTGTTGAACCATTGGATACTTTTACCCATGGTGTCTAAGCCTCCGTTTTACTAATATTGCATGATTTAAAGTTGATTTTACATGTGGGTCTTGTATATTGAGAAATTTACTGCATAGGGATTTTAGTTCATGAAAGTATGGTTGTTTTAGCATATTTTGAGCTCTAAAGCTTTGATCTAATGTTGGGTTTTATGAGGGATTTTGACGTGAATGTCTGGGGGGTGTTGCAAGGTGTTGATTGATGGTTTTACTACAATTTTCATGCATGATTTCACATTTAAATAGCATGGTCTTTTACTCCCATTACACCCTCGCATCCCCAAGTGATTGATGAAATATCCGACTAGAGTTTCTTGTGGAAATGAAAGTTCAAAGCATGAGATATGATATGATTTACTATATGATGATGATATCAGCTTATGTACATGATGAATACTATATAAAGTGTTGCATTAGACGATAATCAACCGATGTGTGGGTTTGTACTCATCAACC
>DF370055.1:0-10960 GCA_000787875.1 Solanum virginianum
TAAATAAACAGGATAATTTGCGATGTGACGGGTAAAAATTCGGTGTCAACAGCTGTCCCTTTCTTTGGATACTAGCGATGAAAGAGATCGTAGACAAAGAAACTTGACTAGCCTAATTTTTAGCCGACCACATCTTTTGAAGAGCTTTTGAGGAGTTATGGCCGGACCCTGATTATGGGTTTTCTACATATCTCAGGTTACATGAGAATTCAGGCCACTTGTAGTTCAAAATGCTTGATTTTATGCCCGATTTTGAAAGAATTCAAAAGCAATCCTAATGTCTAATTATGGAGAATTAGGAAGCTCGGGAATGAGATTCGAAGGGATTGGTGTTGGAATGCAGCCGAGTTTTCAAACTTGAGCCCGCCTACATATCCTTATACTTAGGAATCAGGCTGCTTGTAGTTCGACCCTGTTGCTTGAAAAGGAAATCCCTTATTTTGAGATATCCTCTGGTTCAGGAAAAGTGACCAACAATTTGAATTATGAAAAGGAGGCTTGCAACCTCTTAATCATAAATGTGGCGCGCTTCACATCATAATTAAGAACTTACATGGACATAATTTTCAAAAACTCCTGGTACGTGGTCGCTCGGATTGGAAGATTGGCTCCGGTGAGAGTTAAAATCACCTGGATGAGAAACCAGAAACTGACAAACTTATAGAAAATCCCACATGTCTTCTGACAGGGGTGTGGTTGGATTGTGGTGGTAGTCGCTTCTCAGCTCGCGTCTGAAAGGTTTGACGCCCCCTTTTAGACTATGTCCCAGTTCACTGCTAAGAAAATTTTCCACGTTGTGCTGCGTCCTACTTGATGACGTCCACACCTGTGGTCCGCTTTGAGAATTCATCCCTTTGGATGCTCTTAAAACAAAATGTTAGCAAAATCGTAATTTAAATTATAGTTGGCTTCTCTTTCCATATTTAAGATGCGTCCTTCTCCGGCATGATAGATAATAAATCAATATGGTATCGTGGGTGCAACAGGAAAAATAAATTTTCGCTATGCTTGATAAATGAGCCTTTCGACAACTGAAAAATAAATATCTTTGCCATGAATTTCCTGCAATGCATGATATGTAATCACCGGCAACGCATGATATATGGGCCTTTTGGCAACATGAAAAATAAAATATCCTCACCATGATTCTCCTGCAATGCATGATATGTACTCACCGGCAATGCCTGAGGGAATGGCCTTTTTGGCAACATGAAAATAATAACCTCACCATGACTCTCCTGCAATGCATGATATGTACTCACCAGCAATGCATGAAGGAATGGCCTTTTCGGCAACATGAAAATAATAACCTCACCATGACTCTCCTGCAATGCATGATATGTACTCACCAGCAATGCATGATATATGGGCCTTTTGGCAACGTGAAAAGTAAATATTCTCACCATGAATCTCCTGCAATGCATGATATGTACTCACCAGCAATGCATGAAGGAATGGCCTTTTCGGCAACATGAAAATAATAATAATAACCTCACCATGACTCTCCTGCAATGCATGATATGTACTCACCAGCAATGCATGAGGGAATGGCCTTTTTGGCAACGTGAAAATAAAATAATAACCTCACCATGACTCTCCTGCAATGCATTTGAGTGGAGCAAGGTCATTCATGCCTTGATTATTATAATATCTGCAAAGATTCCTTTGGATAAAGTGTGGTGATCTTAGCCACTCCGCCGGATCATTTCACCCTTGCGCCTAGTTGTTTTATAAGGCCCCTGTGGGTCCGAATATGCTTTGCAACTTTAGTCCCTGTATGCAAAGAAAAATATTTAGTTTTAAAGAAACCTCGATCCACGTCCTCTTTTCGATCTGCCTTCTATCTTGTTTCCCTTGTGGGTCCCGAGAGGTCTCACGACTTTTAGTCTCTGCATCCAAAGAAAATACTTAGTTCCGAAGCGAACTGATCTGTGTTGAATCTTTAATCGTTCGTTCTCAATCTCGTCCTTTGAAGGGTTCCTTTGATCTCGTGTCTCTTGATAGACAGAAAATAGAAAATATTTGTAACTAAAAATATTTGAAAAGTCAAAATAACCATATTTAGAAAGATTTCAAACAAATATTGCTGCCAACCGTCATGTCACATAAAGCTTAGATGAACATTTCCATAGATTTTGATGTTTTTGGACTCCCGATCATACTGAGGTGACCCTTTGATTTTGTAATAATGCTCAGTAAAATTTTGAGGGTGACCTCAAAATTTCTGTCCCAGTCTAGACGTCAGGGGTCGACATCTTGTTAGAAATACCTTGAGAATTTTTGAGATCTTCCTCAAAAATTCTGTCCCGGTTGAAGTTTCATTAGCTTCCGAACTTCGATTGGTTGAAGATGGATTTCTTATCCAGAATTTTTGAGTTCCTCTCAAAAATTCTGTCCCAGTTCCCTTCTGGGAGTATGACCGAACCGTTGTGGCGCCTACGTATCCTGTTGAGACAGGAATCAGGTCAAACGTAGTTCCCCCTCGGGGGTAGAAAAATGGGAAATTTTAAATAGAAAAAAATGACCGAGGCCGACATAGGCCGCCTACGTATCTCGTTCTTGAGAATTCAGATGACCGAGGCCGACATAGGCCGCCTACGTATCTCATTCTTGAGAATTCAGGTCAGACGTAGTTCATCAGAAAAGAAATAATACAAAGGATAAAATGACCGAGGCCGACATAGGCCGCCTACGTATCTCATTCTTGAGAATTCAGGTCAGATGTAGTTCATCTGAAAAGAAATAATACAAAGGATAAAATGACCGAGGCCGACATAGGCCGCCTACGTATCTCATTCTTGAGAATTCAGGTCAGATGTAGTTCATCTGAAAAGAAATAATACAAAGGATAAAATGACCGAGGCCGACATAGGCCGCCTACGTATCTCATTCTTGAGAATTCAGGTCAGACGTAGTTCATCTAAAGGATATAAGAAATAATCAGTGATATTACAAAGGGAAAAGATAATGCTAACTCTAAATCTTTAAACGTAATATCTCTTGACAGCATCTGAATTGATCGGTCTTGGCCATTCTTGACCATCCATCTCTGATAGGATTAATGCTCCCCCGAACAACACCTTGCGAATCATGTATGGACCCTGCCAGTTTGGGGCAAACTTTCCTTTGTGTTCATCTTGGTTTGGGAAGATGCGTTTGAGCACCAATTGTCCGACTTTGAACATTCGAGGCCTCACCCTTTTATTGAAAGCCATGATATGTACTCACCGGCAATGCCTGAGGGAATGGCCTTTTTGGCAACATGAAAATAATAACCTCACCATGACTCTCCTGCAATGCATGATGGAAAGCCCGGATCATTCTCTGTTGGTATAACTGTCCATGACACACGGCTGTTATCCTTTTTTCATCGATCAAAGCCAAATGTTCAATCCTGTTGCGAACCCAATCGGCATCACTCAATTCGGCTTCTTGAATAATCCTTAATGACGGTATTTCAACTTCAGCCGGTATTACTGCTTCTGTTCCATATACCAACAGGTATGAGGTTGCTCCAATGGAGGTTCTGACAGTCGTACGATATCCTAGCAAAGCATAAGGTAGCATTTCATGCCATCCTCGGTGTTTATCGATCATTTTTCTCAAAATCTTCTTGATGTTCTTGTTGGAGGCTTCTACAGCTCCATTCATCTTAGGGCGGTACGCTGTCGAATTGCGGTGAGTAATATTGAACTGCTCACATATCTCCTTCATCAAGTTGCTGTTGAGATTTGCTCCGTTGTCGGTGATAATGGAGTCTGGTATTCCAAATCGGCATATCAAATTGCTACGCACAAAATCAGCTACTACTTTCTTTGTCACGGACTTGTAGGAGACTGCTTCTACCCACTTAGTAAAATAATCGATGGCAACCAGGATGAATCTGTGACCATTAGAGGCGGCTGGCTCTATCGGACCAATAACATCCATACCCCAAGCTATGAATGGCCAAGGAGAACTCATAGCTTTGTGCTCGTGAGGAGGGACACGGACCAAGTCGCCATGTATCTGACATTGGTGGCACTTCTGCACATACTTGCAACAGTCATGTTCCATAGTCATCCAAAAGTAACCAGCTCGAAGGATTTTCTTTGCCAAAGTAAGTCCATTCATGTGAGTACCACAGACCCCGGCATGTACTTTTTCAACAAGTTTCATAGCTTCCACGGTATCAACACATCGAAGGAGACCTAGATCTGGAGTCCTCCTGTAAAGGATTTCTCCACTGGGAAAGAAATTATTGGCTTTCCGCCGGATAGCTCTCTTTTGATCAAAGTCAGCGTCTTCAGGGTAGGTTCCAGTCTCCAAATACTTCTTTATGTCAAAATACCAAGGTTTTTCTTTTGATTCTGGCTCGACATGCAAACAATGGGCCGGTTGCTCCCTTAAATCTATTTCTAAAGGATTGATATATGTCATGTCTGGATGCTGAATCATCGAGGAAATGGTGGCAAGTGCATCGGCAAACTCGTTTTGTATCCTTGGTGTGTGTTTAAACTCGATCTTCCGAAAATTTCTACACAATCTTTGTACCAAGTGAACATACGGTATGATTTTTGGATTTTTTACAGCCCATTCTCCCTGAACTTGATGAATCAACAAATCTGAGTCCCCAATGACCAACAACTCCTGAACATCCATGTCTATTGCCATTCTTAAACCTAGAATGCAAGCCTCGTATTCAGCCATATTATTAGTACAACGAAATCGAAGTTTCGCGGCCATCGGATGATGTTGTCCAGATTCTGATATTAAGACTGCCCCAATGCCGCTACCTTGGCAATTTACGGCTCCGTCAAAGAACATTCGCCAGCCTGGGTATGCCTCCAAGATGTCTTCTCCAGCAAATGAGATCTCTTCATCAGGGAAATAGGTTTTGAGAGGTTCATAATCATTATCGACAGGATTCTCTGCAAGATGATCTGCTAGAGCCTGTCCTTTAATTGCTTTCTGAGTTACATAAACGATGTCAAACTTGCTCAACTGCATTTGCCATTTAGCCAATCTTCCAGTCGGCATTGCTTTCTGAAAGATGTACTTTAACGGATCCATTTTTGAAATGAGGTATGTGGTATATGAAGACAAATAGTGTCTCAACTTTTGAGCGACCCAAGTCAAGGCACAACAAGTCTTCTCCAGGCAGGTATATCGAGCTTCATAGGGAGTAAACTTTTTACTCAAATAGTAAATTGCTCGTTCTTTTCTCCCGGTTTCATCATGCTGTCCTAACACACACCCGAATGCATTATCAGAAACTGACAAATACAATAACAGTGGACTTCCCTCTCGTGGAGGCACCAACACCGGGGGATTAGACAAATAGCCTTTGATAGCGTCGAAAGCTGTCTGACACTCTTCATTCCAGTTTGTCAACGCGTCCTTTTTCAACATCTTGAAAATAGGCTCACAAATCATCGTAGATTGGGCTATGAACCGACTAATGTAGTTTAATCTTCCCAAAAAACTCATGACTTCCTTTTTGGTTTTCGGAGCAGGCAAATCTTGGATTGCCTTGATCTTTGAAGGATCAAGTTCGATACCCCTTCGACTGACTATAAATCCCAATAGCTTACCAGCGGGTACCCCAAAAGCATATTTGGCTGGGTTCAACTTCAAACTGTATCGGCGTAGACGTTCGAAGAATTTCTTTAGATGAGTCCAATGATCTGTACTATCCCGAGATTTGATGATGACATCGTCCACGTACACTTCAATTTCCTTATGGATCATGTCATGAAAAAGAGCTGTCATGGCCCTCATGTATGTAGCTCCTGCATTTTTTAGACCGAAAGGCATCACACGGTAATGATACACCCCCCAGGGTGTGATGAAGGCTGTTTTTTCTGCGTCTTCTTCATCCATTAGAATTTGATGATATCCTACAAAACAATCTACGAATGATTGCATCTCATGCTTGGCACAATTGTCAATGAGGATATGAATGTTCGGCAATGGAAAATCATCTTTGGGGCTGGCTTTGTTGAGATCCCTATAATCGACACAAATTCTGATCTTTCCGTCCTTCTTGGGGACTGGAACCACATTGGCCAACCAAGTAGGGTATTTCGTCACTTCTACTACCTCAGATTGTATTTGCTTGGTGACTTCTTCTTTGATTTTTAGGCTCAATTCAGGTTTAAACTTTCGGCTCTTCTGCTTTACTGGGCTGAAACCTAGGTTGATTGGCAATTTGTGAGAGACAATGTCAGTACTTAGACCTGGCATATCCTCGTAGGACCAAGCGAACACGTCTATATATTCTCTGAGCAAACTGGCGAGTTCCTCCTTTTGAGCATCCTTCAGATGGACACTGATTCTAGTTTCCTTGACGCATTCTTCATTTCCCAAATTCAAAATCTCTGTTTCCTCCAGATTAGGCTTGTCCCGATTTTCAAATTGTCTCCATTCCTGGGCAAATTGTTCATGTACTGCAGTCTTTTCATCGCAATCCTCAAACTCATCGTCATCTACTTTATTTTGTTCATTCAGCTCTTGACATGACATGATAATGGCAGCTTTTAAATTATCACCACTGAAATTATAAACAAGCATAATTATGAAAAGAAATAATAGTTGCGGCTTTGAATTATCTTAATGATTCTCAAAAGAAATTGACAATAAAAAATATTCGAAAATAAGATCCAACAAAGGTGAAAATAACAAAGTAAAAGATGGGTCATAGGCTCCGGCCGGACTGCCACCCATACACACACATTTTTTTTTTTTTTATTTTTAAAAACAACAAATTCATCTATTTTCTGTCTACCAAGGCAAACATGAGATTGGCAAAGTGGTGGATGTCCCTTGGATATCTAGCTCTACATCTTGATCATCATCTACTGCATCAACTTCTTTGAATAGGTCACGGATCCCTCCCTCAAAACCAAGGTCGCCTATGCATTCTGTTGCTGTAAATGACTGGCACATGCGGGGCCTTGATCGGGCCAATACTCGATCATCCTGGTGCTCTTGCATCATTCGTTCATCTCTTGTCAAGTTAGGGTACCCTAGGCCGAGTCTTGATTGTTGGGTTGGCAGCAAAATAGGTTCAGTAATACCCTGCAAATCTTTCCCTAGTCCAAAACCAGGTTCAAACCCATTTCTCAGCATCACAGTAGCAATCATCTTGTACACAGCAGGCATAAGAGGTCCCGACGCCCCTTCATTTTCAGTAGCATTCACAATCTCTACCGTGTAAAAGTCTGATCCCCGAGTGACATCATTAATGATGGGTGAGTACACATTTGAATGGCTTCCTTCACCATGGACAACCACTTCCTTCCCGTCCCAAGTAAACTTCAACATCTGGTGTAGGGTAGATGGAACAACTCCCGCCATGTGGATCCAAGGTCTTCCCAACAACATGTTATAGCTGGCGGTTATGTCCATCACTTGAAATTCAACCATAAACTCGGCAGGCCCCATACAAATGATTAGGTTCACTCCCCCCATCGTATTGGTTCGACGACCATCAAATGCTCTTACGTTGACTTGGCTCTGCTGAATTTTCTCTACGTCGTAACCCAACTGCTCAAGGGTAGACAAAGGGCAGATATTTAATCCGGAACCCCCATCAATCAGAACACGATTTAGAACCATGTCTCGGCATTTGACTGTAACAAAGAGCCCTTTGTTATGCATTGCCCCCTCAAATGGCAGTTCCTCACTCCCGAAGCTGATGCGGTGGCCTTGAACAACCTGACTTATCATGGCTGCCAAATCATCGCAGCTCGTTCCCGTAGGCACATAGACGTCTGCTAATGCTCTTGCCAATACTTGCCTATGGTGTTGTGAGTTCATCAGTAGTGCCCATACAGAAATTTGTGCAGGTACCTTCTCCAAGTGTTTTACAATAGGGTATTCTTGAGGCTGCATCCTCCTCCAAAATTCCTCTGCCTCGGCTTTGCTTATCATTCTCTGAGCTTTCTTACCGGTTCCCTGACTAGATACATCTGTATCAATAACCTTGATCTCAAACTTGTTCTTGGGGACTCCAACTATTCTGTGAGGCACCAGAATCTCTACTTCCGGCTTCTTGGTGATACTCAAGGAAGCCACACTTCTTTCTAGACTAACCATGTTACCAGGCACTATCTTCTTGTCTAGGGACCAGTCTTCCTCTCTCTCAATCATACCTGCAACGTTCTCCCCATGAGCAGGCAATGGATTTTTGTTTACGTTTGGAGCGACAGTCTTGAGAACAACCATGTCCTGATCAATTAAGTCCTGAATCTTGTGCCTCAGATTTAAACAATTCTCAGTGTTATGCCCAACACCATTGGAGTGATAGGCGCAAGTCTGATCACCTCTGAAAAAGCGAGAATTAGTGTCTGCAGCTTTTGGGGGAACAGGATGGATTAACCCAGCGGCCGACCATCTCTCAAATAGTTTGGTTCGACTTTCAGCAAGAGGGGTAAATACTCTGGGGGGTCTTTTTTCTGTGTTCCCAGGATGAGGACGATAGTTATTTTGTGGAGGTGGTGGTACTTGATTATAGTTGGGATGGTTCTGTCGAGGAGGTGTGGGGGCTCTGGGGTGCGGTGATGTTTGGTAGTCTGAATGTGGGGCTTGGGTATTTATGGTTGGGCGAAAAGTAGGAGGATTCTGATATGTCGCTTGGATATTGGAACAACTTGGTGGTGGAGGTTGGTAATTTTGTGTAACACTTGGATATTGCGGGGGGTAGTAAGGGTATGTTATGTTGTGACAGTTTATGGGCGGAGTGGGTTGAAAATGAATTGCCTTTTTGGGATGGCCGCTAAAGAGTCCCAGTCTGTCTTGTGTGCCCGAAACCGCAGACACATCTTCCCTTCTCTTTCTTGATATCCCAGATGTTCCAGTCGAACTTGATAACCGAGTTATCTTACCTGTCTTCAACCCATCTTCGAGATTTTCTCCAATCTTGACTATTTCTGGAAATTTCACACCGACGAGCAATATCATTCGTTCATAAAACTCAGGTTCCTGTGAGCGTATGAACACTTCGATGATCTCCTTTTCAGTCATGGGAGGACGTACTCTCGCAGCACTCTTTCTCCACCTGTAAGCATATTCTCTATAACTCTCTGTTGATTTCTGTTTGATCTTCTCTAGCGAATATCTGTCAGGCACGATTTCCACATTGTAAGCGAAACTTTCGACAAAGTCCTTGGCCATGGCACTCCAACTGTCCCAATGATTTATTTCTCGAGAGGTGAACCATTCTAGGGCCTCCCCACTTAAGCTTCTGCTGAAAAGTCGCATTAGTAGTGCTTCATTTCTCCCAACTCCTACTAGCTGATCACAATATGCCCTCAGATGGGCCAGAGGGTTTCCGCTCCCATTGAAGGTGTCAAACTTTGGTATCTTGAATCCTTCCGGAAGGTTCAGGTCCGGGTGAATGCACAAATCCTCGTAATCCAACCTTACGACCTCAGACGTGTGCTGAAATTGCTTCATAGCCTTTGCAATCTCTTCTTTTATGTCCAGCTTGGACATCTCTTCTTTGGCTCTCCATTCCTTTTCTTTCTCCTCGTAATGGTCAATTTCGGGGTACATAGAGTTAGGGATTTGTGAGTTAGGAGGGATTGGGATTTGGAATGGGATTTGGGGGGGAATCGTCTGGGTGGCGGGTGGGTTGTATTGATTTGGAGTTTGATTTTCTGGAGCTAATACCCGGGATGAGTTATAGGCTTGGGCAGCACCTGGATTTTGAGGGTGAAGTGGTTCTTGAGGAAAAATATTGGATGGTCCCACATCATGAGTGATGGTGGGCGAGGCTCGAACTGGGGGAATTGGTTGATTCGTTGATATTGGGATTGGTTGGTGAGGTATACTTGGAGAAGAGAAATGAAATGGAGGCCTTGCCTCTTCTGGACCAGGAAGATTGGCGGTGATGGCTAGATTCGCTAACTCCTGGGTTCTTTTCATCTCCATTTTCATCTCGATCATCTGCTACATAAGTTGTTCAATTAACTTGTCCTGTCGCGCCATGGTTGAATCCGTCACAGTGATCTCGGTCAAACCCGTAACATCATCATGGTCCGTCATTTTTCTTTTACCCGACTTTTGGTCGAGGGAGGGATCTGTATGGACTTTTGATCTGGTGAAGTAATGATGATCAGCCAGCACTATCAACACAGATCAGTTCTAGATTACCTACAAACAAAAACAACTCAAAAGTAGCTATGTTAGCTTCTTCAAATTAGTAGGCAATGCAAGATAAAACATATTTAACAGGCACATAATTGTTGCTTTATTCAGGAGTAACTAGCCCAGGTGGTATGGTGATAGGCAGAACTTTGCCTAGTCAAATTTATTGATTATTTAGTGATGTGGAAGAGGAAGGATTAAGCTTTTGGGAGGAAGAGGAGAAAATAAATTTTGGATAGAAGGGGGCCGAGCCGAAAGGGCAGCCTACGTATCTCATAAATGAGAAGTCAGGCCCTACGTAGTTCGAATTTAGATAGGGTTCATTACAATAAAATGCGGGATGGACAGTTGCCAAGGACATCAGGCGTCTTTACTGGGACTTTCTTTGTCAGTCTTCATGGCTGATCTGGCTGACTCCTTTAGAGTGACTTTAACTAACTTGGCCTCTTCACTTGGTTCTGGTAGGGCACAACAAAGACTATTCCTCTCATATTGAGCTATTTCTTCCAGGGTGGCCTCAAGTTCTGCTTCTACTTCTGCGTTTCTGGCTATCAATTTTCCAAGATGTTCCTCGAGCATAGATGAATATTCTTCGAGTATTTGGTTTGCTTTGATGAGGCTTGGTAGCTTGTCCTCAGCATTCTTCATTTCTTCCTCTACCTCTGCTATTTTGGAGAGTATCATTTCGTGATCTATATCTCCCTCTTGGGTGACTTTTCCCAATATCTTTGTCAAGATGCCTTCATTGTTCTTAGCATTTTGTTGGTTGTCCATTTTTGGCTGAATCATTTGACAAAATAAGCTTAGAGGGGGTATGATGAATTCGGAT
>DF370054.1:2755-13561 GCA_000787875.1 Solanum virginianum
AGAAACATAATATGTGAAAAATTAATTGAGTATGAAGAAGAAGAAATTAGTAACCTAATTAGGCAATAATGGTATGATGACATAAATATAGTTCTACAAGAATTAGATGAAAATATAGGTTACACAGACCTATTATATGACTCAGAAAATTACAACTCCACATAAAATAAAAACGGACCCTAAATCCGCACCTAACCCCAAAATTGGTATCAGAGTATGGGACAAAAACAAATAGTAAAGATGAGTATATAGTTAGAAAAGTAGATAAACTTGAATAATGGCTTTACCACAAATAAAATTCGTAACATTTGTAAATAGATGGATATCGAAAAGTAAAAAATTTATTAAAGAATTAAAAGAATATAAGGAATTCTTACTTGAACATATAGCATGGCTAGAAGGAGAAATTAAACAACATACTAATAACGAAATATTAGAACACCTAATTAACCATCAAAAAGACAGGATACAGGAATTAAAATTCATCGAAGAAGAAATAACATATAGTAGTAACAAACAAAAATACTACGAAGAGATTATGAACAGATATAATATAATAATGCCTTTAACACACATAGAATTTGTAAAATCAGTAAATAACTGGTTATGGGAAAGTAAACAATTTAATAAAAACCTAAAAAAATATAAACAACAACTAACCATTCATATGGAAAAAACTAAAGAACAAATAAAATAAGCTACTACTAATAATGAATTAGATATCTTAATAAAAATCAAGAGAAGTTATAGTAGCCTCAAGTTCCTCTTGCTCCGCCTGTAGTGTTGCTAACTTCTTCTTAACCTTTTTTAGTGACTTCCTTTTAGAAGAAGTATGTTTAGTCTTCTCGCCCTCCTCTGCTCTAAGTGACTCAAGACCCTCCTTGGCCTTAGAAAGCAACTCCAGCTTCTTGTCCTCATGCACCCTATCTGCAAAAGTGGAGTGTTCTTGATCATAGGAGGTAGCAAACTCAAAGAGAGAATCCACCAAATGCCTCAAGGATGAAAGATCTATGAGATGCGTCTCAGTCATCTCTTGGAGAATCTCCTAAATATCTTCTTTGTAAGAAGAAATTGATTCTAGAGAAGTTCTAGAATGTTTGCTACAAATCTCCTCCCAAAGGCCCAAGATATACTTTTTTTTGTGAGTCGAAACAACATTTTTTCCTTCAAAAATAGACTTAGCCCCATCTGGCTTTGAATGAAGTGGAAGAGTGTTGCTCAACTCGAGGGTCAAACCTTTTAAAGTTTAATCATGAGAAGTGATTGCAATTCTTTATTCTTACTCAATAGCTAAAGTTGACTTTGCCTCATGTTTCGATTGGGGATTGGATGTTGTTGGACCACTGCCTGCGACGGACTCCACGCTAATTTACGGCCTCTCTTATAGTAATTCCTTTGGATGTTCAACAACATTCACCTACACAAAAAGGGAGGGAAAAAGAATTAGCAAATTAGTTAACCATGAATTGTCCTTAAAATTCATTTTTAAAAAAGGGGGATTTGTGGTCAAAGGGAAAAACCTCTTTACTCTGAATGACTAATGTTTTTGGAGGACCATCAATGCCTTGTTCTTCCACAATCTCCAACTCAACAGTCTCGAGTGCAATTGGTTTATGTCTTTTCCTCTTCCAACATTGGTCCCTATTGCTACTTTTGCTAGTCTCTTGAGAGGCTTGCTTTGTAGATGGAAGAATTAAGAGGCGTCTCTTTGTAGCAGTAGAAGCACGGGCTACTTCTTTCTTGGATCCTTTAGAGGACTTAAGCATCTTGCTTTGAGGTTGTGAGGCAAGAGGGGCATCAGCTTTTAAGAGCTCCTCTCCGATGTCTTGACCTTTGTTCCCTAAAAGAGTGGTGAAGTTTGGCCATCCTTTCTAACAAAGTATCTAGATTATCCTCAAGAAACTTCCCATATGATCTTTCCCACCAAGATAGGTATCGAGTGGAGTAAAGTCTCTTCCCAAAAGCAACTGCGGGAGGAAATGTCTCTCTTGACATGGTAGTACGTGAGATACAGATTCTCCAATACCTAAGCCCCTCCTCAAGAGATTCAGCACAAATATCATGTTCTAGATATCTAGGAGTATCTTGATAGAACCCAAATTGATGACTAAATCGGTAGGGAGTGTATGGCTCGATAAGGAAGGAGTCATCCTTCCTTAAGGTAAGATAATTAAAGCGAAGGCTCACAAAATAAGATGAATCCAACTTTGAAGCTTTGTTATCATCAACATAATAAGTTGGGTGAGGCCTAGTAAGCATGGTCGCAGTCTACACAAGGCTTTCATCTCGATGGACGCGCTATCACGCCTTATCTTTTCCTTGAATTAATTATCTTCTTAACAAGGTACACAAGGCTTTCACCTCGATGGACGCGCTATCACGCCTTATCTTTGTCAAAATATTTTGCAGCACCCTCGCCAAAATATATCGTCATCCGCAAGAGGTAAGGTCCACTAGTAAGAGGATAATATGTCTTAAGATAATGAGCAAGTCAACCATAAAGATAATGGATGGGGAAAGAAACCTTAATATGATCAAATTGTGAAGAATTTGAAATCTTGTTTAAGCCTCGATAGATGCTTGCTAAGACCGGGACTGCAAGGCTAACCCTTCGATCACTCGCCATCAAGCTTGCCATCTTAGAACACCTAATTCGATCACTCGCCATCAAGCTTGCCATCTTAAATGTTTCAGGCTGAATAAGATTTTTCCCTTCAGAGGGAAATACAAAGACGCATAACCAACATGACAAGAAGGCTGCCAAATAAGTCGCATATTTTTGGTGTTCTACTCCAAGCATAGAAAACGTCGTCTCTTGAGAGCTCAACCATGTGCTCACCTCCATTGATATGTCACCTGTCGAGTTATGCGTAGATGCTAAGTGTCGAACCTTCATCTCTCTTCTCATGGGAGCTAACTCATACTTGATGTCTTGTTTACACCAAAATTGTATCCAGTCAATAAAAGAGATCCCCGAGTTGTCACCCTTCTTCTCCCTAAGATGATGGAAGGCAGAAAATAAATACTCACAAGTTTAAGGAAGAAATCTATCTTTTTTTGCATCATGACCTGTAAGCTCTTTGGGCATTAGGTATCACTTCTTCATAAGGATACCCACTGATCGATATGCCGCCAACAATACATTTTGGAGGTTAGCATCATTCAAGCTCTGCCCATTTCTGCTAAGGACATCTTCTGTCCATTCCCAATAGCAAGGGATGCAATGATATTCACCCTCGAACAGGATTTCACTCCCCAACATAATCTTTCTTGGATCATGTGATGCCTCAAATTTGGAAGAGTGCTCACACAATTGGTGCTTTAAAGATTTGGTGTCTCAAGATACCATACCTTGGAAACTTTGTTAGATTTGTGGACGCGTTCAGAGGTCCGATCTGCCTTATGAAGTGTGTTTCTCAATTATGGCCATGCATCTGCATAACGACCAACTAGAGGATCTCGAACTAAAAGCATGGTTGCTACCTTGCTATCTTGCGACATAATTATGAGGTATCTGAGTCATGAAGATGAGCAAGTGTAGTCCTTGAAGAAGACCATTGTTCAGGCTGCATAAAAGGAAAAGTGTTATCCTTCATCAATGATAGTACGCAATAGAAAGGGAACCAAAAAAAGCGAACAAGAGTCAAAACAAAAGAATATGGCTAGTTGGGCATCCCATATGTTTAAACGTTGGAAACATTGTAAAGCCTCATGTTGGGGGTCCCTTATGTTTAAACATCTAGAACAGTGAAAAACCTCATTTTGTTGGTCCCCTATGTTTAAACATTTAGAACAGCGGAAAGCCTCATTTTGTTGGTCCCCTATGTTTAAAAATTTAGAATAGCGGAAAGTCTCATTCTGTTAGTCCCCTATGTTTAAACATTTAGAACATTGGAAAGCCTCATTTTGTTGGTCCCCTATGATTAAACATTTAGAACAGCGGAAAGCCTCGTATTGTTGGTACCCTATGTTTAAACATTTAGAACAGCGTAAAGTCTCGTATTGTTGGTCCCCTATGTTTAAACATTTAGAACAGCGTAAAGCCTCGTATTGTTGGTCCCCTATGTTTAAATATTTAGAACAGTGTAAATCCTCGTATTGTTAGTCCCCTATGTTTAAACATTTAGAACAGCGTAAAGCCTCATATTGTTGGTCTCCTATATTTAAACATTTAGAACAGCGTAAAGCCTCATTTTGTTAGTCCCCTATGTCTAAACATTTAGAACAGCATAAAGTCTCGTATTGTTGGTCCCATATAGTTAAACATTTAGAACAGCGTAAAGTATCAAAATGGTGATCTCAAGGCATGAGCGCGGATTTACCCCTCCACACCTCAAGACCAAATGTTTGTGATACGAAGAATCTTAAATTTATAGCCCTACAACAAGAAAAGAGGGACAAAAGAACACACACACACAAAAAAAAAATAAAAAATAAAGAAGGAAAAGAAATGCCTACATATGGAGATGATTTGTTGACTGACGACAAGAGTAATGCAACACCCAAATAATTTTGCTGAAAAAAATAATGAGTCGTATGCCTATATTTATAAAAAGACTTTTGCAGTTAGTCTCCGATGCGGATTGGGTTTCTAAAATTTGACTCCTAAAAGGAGTAATTAAGTGGCTACACAATCTTTTAATCATGTTAGGATTGTAAAAAGAAGTAACAAGAATCCAAATATCACTTGAGGACCCCACAAAAAAATCTTTTAGACTTATACTAAGTCATAAAAGAGGTAAGTGCTGGCTAGTATATATGTTGGCCACGTGACTGTGGGCAATTGAAATTGCCCATTTTTGGACCAATTGAGATTTTTTTCTTCTTTTTTGGTTTTTCTTTAAAAAAATAATAAATAAATATTTACTTCAAGTTTAGTCTTTGAAAAAGTAAAATATCTCGACAACACTTGAAGTAAGGGGGCATTTGTAATCATATAAAATTTATTAAAATGTAAATTTTATAATATGATTCAAATTATATTAAATTCAAAAATATATTAGTCCAAAATGAATATTATTGATTAATATAATTGAGTTTATTAATTAAGTTCAATAAAATATGGATTTAATTAAAAGCCCAAATTCATTTATTTGGGATACAAAAGATGACCCACTTCATTGGGTCCCATATCCCTTCATCCAAGATGCCCACTTGATGCCACGTGTCAAATGACGTGGCACGCCAAGTCAAAAAAGAAGCCAATAGGATCATGCCATGTGTCAAGATGACAATCCCATTTCATTAAAGTCCAATATGTCATGTCATTTAAATCTGATTGGCCGAGAGAAATTCTGATCGTATCATGACTCCTCTATTCTACAACTATATATAGGGTCTTCATAATTCAGAATTGACATCAAGATTTCTAACAAATAGCTAGAGAGAGCTCGTGGATCAAATGCCACAATTTCTCTACAAATTCAAAAATTCAAACATTCAAGCCTTCAAGTTCAAGAACAAGCTTAAAAGCTCTTGAACTCAAGATTCAAGATCAAAATCAAGAAACAAGATCAAGATCAAGATCAAAATTAAGATTCGAGATTAGAATTTAAGAACAAGCTCCAGAGCCCTTGAATTTACACTTGAAAAGGCGAATCAGAGAATATTGTAACACTCACATTATTGAAATCAAATACTATAAATTGTTGCAATATTTTTGTGTTTGATTATTATTTTTTCAACGCGAATTTTATCGTCTACAGTAGTAATGACAGAGGTTAATACACTTGCGTGTCTAAAATCAGTTTAACTAGTAATGTACGCTCTGTATTACTAGTTAACATGCAAAATATTTTCTTTTACCAAATGGTAAAAAAGCTACAAATGATGAGATCCACGAAAGTTGTCTGGTCCCAGAGGCTTGTTCTAATATATAGTTGTGATAGGGAACCAAAATAGATATATTGTCACATCAACAATGCATAGTGCATAAGACCCTCCCAATCTTCTCAGAAATTAGAACTGGAATCTGAGCCACAAATGATTATGCCAGACAAAATACACTTTCAAACAAGGTACAAAATTGTATATCATTGAACAACAACAATTTTGGATTGCGGCCTAGATGATAAGATTAGGAACTACGATTGATTTTTATGCTTTCTATTTCTTTTTTTTCCCTCAATAACCGAAAGAGTGGTGATAAAATTTCTACACTAAAATTAATTACGGTAATGTTATTATATTTTATATTTAAATTAAATTAAATTAAATTTTTTAAATTTCATTTATTAAAAAATTTAAAATTTCCTTACCCCACCCCCTATCCAAACCAACCCCAGCCCCCCCCCCAATCCCCCCCCCCCCCCAAACTAACACACACACAAATTTTTTATCAAAAAATTTATTTTTCAAATATACATCCAAATTTTAAAATTTCATTTTCATTTACCTTATCTTATTCCTGACCACCTCTATTGTAGAAAAAGAACTTCTTTTTATTATTTGAACCTATCAACTAGTTATGAAATTAGATTGCTAGCCCTCCCCCCCACTCCCCCCACCCCCAACAAAAAGAATTAAAATTTTAAGGGTTTGTTTTAAAAATTTAAAAATTTTCTTTTTTTAATCCCACCTCTACCCCTACTCTTCTTCCAGACACAGGGGGCATTAAAAATAATTTTAAAATTTAATAATTTTAAAATTTATTACCTATCCCTACTCCCTACCAGCCCCTACCCTCCCCCACCCACAGGAAAAAAAATAGTGAACTCTTAATTTCTTTTCATAAATAATAAATAAATTCTAGAGTTGTTAAAAAAAATTAAAATAAAGGAGCGCAATCTTATAAACCATAAGGGAGTAGTAAAGCTAAATGTAAGGGGAGGTCTTTGAAGTTATCTCATTGTTTTTAAAATTTTTTTTCTTACCCCACCTCTACACCACCCTTCCTTTTCACATGACTTAAATCAATTAAGTTTATTTTTACCTTTTCACTTTGAAAGATATTTTATGAAAAATATTTTTAATTCACTAATCAAACACTAAAAAATATTTTATACCTATTGTTAATCAAACATAAAAGATATGGAACAAATCAACTTATTGTTGGAATACTTTAAAGAGCTCACCCAGGATCACTAATAAATTAATAGACATAAACATCAGTATAAAAGAAAGATAAGGGTACTAATTTTGTTCCTTTGCAACAGTTTGTGTTAAGAACTTATTCTTCTAAATCTTAAAGAGTATTTTTGGAATATTTTTTTTTAAAAAAAGAGTAAAGCGTACTTCTTCTGATTTAGGAACCGTTCTTTTTTAAAGGATACTGAAGTGCCTTTTCAAGTTAAAAGACACATTTCCACTAAGTTTCCATCATACTTAGGAAGAGATCCTAAGGTTTTTAAGTTTCTTGGAATAAACTAACATTAATAAATATTTACTTTTAAGGCTCAATATTTTAATACTTTATCAGATCATATAATGAACTAATTTAATGATAACATATCTACGTATAATATATTAATATGTAAGTCTACAAATAAAAAATTGCTAACACTTATTTTTCATAAAATATACTTTCCTTCCTACCAAACACGTATATGTTGCTTTTTGCTTAAGAATTCTTTCAAATTACGTCGCTTCTTGCGGATGAATTCTCATTCTCATGAGACAAGAAGTGGTGAACCAAGTTTTTGTTTTTTCTTATCAATGTTTCTTCTCTAGTATTTTCACTAACAAACCAAATAGATATATTTGGTTCTGCACGTATAAATTAACTAGATGGGTGTGGCCAGTATACTTTTAATAATGATCAATTTTGAATTATTCGTATAGTCATTTGATCATGAAGGACAGTAGAAAAGGATGAAAAAATAACATAGTAAAAAAATATGAAGCTGATTGAGTTGGCCTTAAGCCACGTCGTTAGCATATCGCTACCGTATAAGTGAAATAAAGCGTATTAGAGTATCAATCAATAAAAATTGACTTAGATATCCTTCTTATAAATGTGCATTAGCTGACAGAGTTAATTAGATATCCTTCTTATCAATGTTTCTTCTCTAGTATTTTCACTAACAAACCAAACAGAAATATTTGGTTCTGCACGTATAAATTAACTAGATGGGTGTGGCCAGTATACTTTTAATAATGATCAATTTTGAATTATTTGTATAGTCATTTGATCATGAAGGACAGTAGAAAAGGATGAAAAAATAACATAGTAAAAAAATATGAAGCTGATTGAGTTGGCCTTAAGCCACGTCGTTAGCATATCGCTACCGTACAAGTGAAATAAAGCGTATTAGAGTATCAATCAATAAAAATTGACTTAGATATCCTTCTTATAAATGTGCATTAGCTGACAGAGTTAATTAATTAAAAAAAACATTTAAAAAAGGATTCTTGTTAAAGATACAACAATACATACATATTCATAGACATATTGATGCATAGATAGGTCCTGGTATAAGATCCAAGACATCTCTTTCACTTTTTAATTTTTAAGGCACACAACTTTTTTTTCGCAACCGGTAGTCTCAAAATTAAAGCTCCCATTCATAATTTCTCTGCAACTAATACATGAGAATAATCGTCTCATTATCTGCATTATGAAATAAATAAATTTATTTAGTATAAAATATATAGGAAAAAAGGAAAAAAATGAAAGAAAATGTGTGTACGCATGAAACAGAAAAGTGTACAGAAATTAAATAAAGCAATTGTTAACACCTGTAGACATGAATTCTAACATGCACATACAAAAATAGATTAAGAGAAGTAAATAATAAAATTTAGTAACAAAACAAATAACAGCATGGGAAATGCAACAAACAACAACATGAGAAATGTACTTTATTATTGCAATACTCGTGTCTAAGTAAATAAACTTCTGAAACTTTCAATTGTAGAGTTGATTATACTTGAAAATTTTAAAGATATACGAAGATAATTATAGTTGTTGCCCATCCACTCCACGCCTGTTGACAGACGTCACCATGAAATTTCCACAAGTCAACTAAAAATTCTTCCAAACGTAAGTTCTGAAAATGATCTTGCTTATACACTTAGTCTGCTATTTGTACTATTATTTGATTCAATCTAAAGTTTTATTTCTACCGACACTACTTATTCAATTGATAAAATATTTAAACACTACTTAGTCTGCTATTTGTACTATTAATTGATAAATATCGAATGTAAGAATATTTCTTATAAGCTTCACAAAAGATCAATAGAGTTTCACTTGCGCTTTTAGCAAATTTCTTTTCTTATTGGTATAGGGATACTATCACTTAACTAAATTTCAATTATTTGCAAGAGCTGGTAGTACAATTTGAAGATTTTAATTTTTCTTTATAAATTTAGCAGCTATATGTAAAAACTAAGCTTAATAACCATAAATTAGACATCTTGTTGTTCAAGCATTTGGGCCAATGAGCTAATAACGATAAATTCTAAATAAGCTTAATAATCATAAATTCTACTTCCACGTGGGGCCAGAAAGAGCAAAGTTAAGAAACCTCCACCGTACAATATGCAATGCTTTCTGTACAATAATGTGATACTGTGTTAGTCCTTGCTTATTCATTTATAATATAGAGTAATATATTTTTTGAAAGAATTATTTGTTTTGTTTTTTTAATTAATTTGTTTAAAAGATACCTTTTTTTAAAACAAGTTTCAAATTTTAATTTTCTACATAATATGTTCAAACTCAAAAAATTAAACCAAAAATACATTTTGAAATTATAATACTCTATATTAAACAATTGAGTATTCAGTAGTTAGCAAAAGGGGGAAAAAAGAAGAGGTAAAGAAACGAACTGCAAGCAAAGGCCAAAAGGAAAAAGAAAAGATATTAAATTTTTTTTTGAAAAACCACACTTATACCTCCCAAAAGGTAAAAGTATTTATCCTCAAATGCCCTTTTTTTCATATTCCTTTTTTATTTTAAAATGACATAAATTTATTTTAAAATTCACCCTATATGATATCAATAGTAGTCAGTAGAGTATTATAGAGGATAACTCAATCCTATATGCTATCTATATGGAATCAGTATACGGCAGAGTATCACAAACAATATATTTTCTACCAATTTAGAATTTAATAAATAAAATTTTAACTTTAATAATTCTTTTTTAATTGTTTTCTTATTTATTTGTTAAAAAAAGGCTCAATCTTATATGATACTGAAAGAGTATCAAATACTAACGAAGTATCACAGAAAATTAAACTCAGTTTTATAAGATACTTCTTTGATATCATATAGCGGCAAAGTATTCTAAAGTAGTAATGCTCTCGTCATGCACGGAATTAGAAAAAATAAAGTGGGGCGAATAGGTAAATAATGTGAGGTGGATCCATTTTTGATAATTAGTTTCACAATTGGGTCTATTTTCTATAGTTTTTCCAAAAATTAAGAAAAAATTATGAAACTAGTCAAAATTTCCAACTTATTTATTGAAAACAACTACAATTTATAAATATTATTAAAAAATTATATTATAATTAAATAGCAAATTAAATGTATCTTAATCTACTTTCTTTCCCTTTCCTATCTCTCCTGCTCTCTCCTATCTCTCTCTTCCTCTCTCCTGTTGATAAGAACCAAACAAGGAAAAGAAATAAAAAGTAAAAAGGCATGTGAATTTCAATTCAAACAATCAAAACTATGGGCAACAAGGATCTAAAACTCTCACCTCACAATTGATTTCAATAATTCAAATAAAACCCTAGTAAGAATAATCAAAGGAAACCAAAATTCATTAATGGATCACACTTTGATTAATCAAATAATTAAGAAGTTGTTAGAACCCATATTTCGGTATGTTGGGTCAATTGCGAAGTTTGAAATCA
>DF370049.1:1907-13565 GCA_000787875.1 Solanum virginianum
GTTCGGGTCTTCTATATGATTAATCATGTCTAAAATTACTTTTTTATTATTACTAGTAATGACATTAATAGAGTGGTTACTACAGGTACAAGTTGTGCCACCACTACACTCACAATTATTATCTGAATTATATGATGTACCAAATTGGTCAGAATCACTGGAACTCTCTTTAAAAGAGAAGGTATTTTCACTTTTTTCAACGATTGAATATAATTTATTTTTAATATCACCTCTAACTCTAACATGATTATTTTATCCTTCTTTTTATTAGGCACACGACAATCTCTAGTCATGTGTCCAAAGTTTTCACAGTTCCAACACTTATCAGTATTATTTGATTTAAATCCACCTTTATTGTCTGCCTTAGGTTTATTTTGTCTTTTAATAGTTTTGGAAGATTCTTTTGAAGGGGCAGATATTAAGTATATCCAAAGTCTTGACAAAATTTCATAAATTTTTTTGTGATATTTTACTATCCTTTTTTAACTGATTTTAAGTTTCATATTTGTACATAAATCTATTCATGTTATATTTATAAAACTTATAAGATCACCATAGGTTAATTGATGGTAGCATTAGTCACGTTTGGCCTATCATCATCTGTGAGGTATTTATCCCATCAATTTTTTATTGTGCCTGTGTTTCCTGCTATAATTAGCATGACAGCTTGTTTATGTGATATATTTTTTATTTTATATGTTCTAATAATATATCTAATGTTCTGCTAGTCCATCAATATTCCACTCCGCTATTTCTCTTTCAAAGTGTGAAGTATGAGCAAAAAACTCATTTTGTTCATACTGCATATCCGAAAAAGAGAGCTTCTTTAATAATTTTTTTCAAGTGGTATAATTAGAACTTAATTTACTAATATCATTATTATTCTCAGATAAAGTGCTAACAGTTTAGTATCGATGAATTTTAATTTTTTTATTAATTATTTCTACAAGATCATATGTGATTTCAAGTTGATCTTGAATTTTGGGGAATTTATCTTTTGAAAATTCTGGTAACTTAAATATTGGATGAGTTTCTAATTTTTTATTTTTATCACTGTAAAAGGGACAGGGTTTATCCTTAATAACTGATTTATTATCAGCTTCAAGGATTTGACTAGAAATTACATATAGTAGTTGATTTGTATAATTATTTTGTTGTAATATTTTATTTATTTCTTTATGTGTAGGATCACCTTTAGTGTCCACAATATCCATTTTAATAGGTGAAGCTGTGACTATTCTACCGTCTATCGGCAGACTAATTTCTTCTAAAGGGGGAATTTTTTATTCAAGTACCTTGTTATTAGTAGTATACCATTTATTAACAATCATATTTAATGGTTCCTGCTGGTCATCTAATTTACCTGTATATTCAAACCATTTAAATAAATCTATATTGCATCTCAATCTTTTCATATCTTTACACTAGTTTTCTCTAAAAGTTGTTCTTTTATCTAAGGAATATTTTTGTATATACCACTTTTTTTTTTATGAAATTTTTTGGACTAACTCATTATTTACCTAAATATGTAAAATTTGGTTCAAAAACCTTGATTGGATATAATTGTACCGACATATCTTTTAACAGGCACACCCAAAGTAGTGTCGCTACTTCTGATTTTACTACTTTTGGTAGTATCTTTATTTCCTTTTCTTGAAAACATGAAATCTTTTTTTATGTTTTTTGTAGTATCTTTTATTAAAGTATTATTATTATTTATTACTTTGCTATTTTTTAGCATATGTTGAATGATGTTGGAAGAGTAGTATTATTATTTATTGTTATTTTGTTTTTTATAGGATATTTTGGATTAGATACCTTTTGTGAAATTAGCATATTGTTGTTTATTATTGTTTTATTGTTTGTAGGATTTTTTGACTATTTTGTAGGTTTGCAGGAATTGAAGGCATGTAACTTTTATAAAGTGATAGACAAAGGAACTTCATAAAGTCCAAAAAGTGGGTTTTGGTCATTCTACCCACAATCACCCAAATCGAATAATGTTGCTTGAGAGACCATGGTGAACCTGTGATGAAGTTCATGTTAATCATTGTCACACCCCGGAAGGGGACCCAAAACGTGGCTGGCACCCAGAGACTATTGCTAGTCCCGAGCGAACCACTTGGCCTCATCACCTTCGTCAATTCACACATTCTACAAATCAATGGAAGACAAAAGGAATAAATGGGCACATCTAATCACCTAGTCTCAAATAATAATATAACGAAAGGCTAGTAGAAAAAAACTAGCTCACAAGTTCAAACATCAACATCTGACTCTAGTCTATGAAGCCTCTATCACTATTATGTAGTGTCAATAACAGACCCATGGCTATCTTAATCAAACTTAAAAGATAAGCAAATCTAACTCTATAGCATGATGAAAATAATGTAATGAATCCTCCGAAGTAGAGGAGGCTCACCAATCTGCTGACCGCTCGAAGATCCTCAACGATTTGCCTGTTGATGACCTGTATCCTGCGTATCTACATCATAATATGATGTAGTACAAAAGGGGACGTCAGCACTTGGAATGTACTAGTATGAAAAATGGCTGAGTGAAATCAAAAATAGGTAGAATAATATAGAAACAACAATCAACATCAAAGATAGTAAAATCAACATATCAAATGTCTATCTAAAGCAAGAATAAAGAGTAGACAAGTGACCCATCAACCAATAAACTTATCAATCAAATCAGACTCATCTCAGAAGAACTCATCTCAACTCATCTCATCATATCACTTCTCGTCTCATCACATCTCAGCTCAGAGTACTCAAGGTAGGAACTTTCTGGGAGTTTCTCTTATCTGACAATAATTACTTATGAGCCAATGATTGTACAACAAGTCATCGTTGTTGCCATAGCCATCCCATACTTAACAGGTAGGGGACAAATTGAATCCAGTAGGGACCCTAGCAATCCGTTAAGTCCTCTATTGTTTCGGGGACTCTATCCAGAGGGAACCACAATGAGATGTAATGGTTCTAATCCTCACCTACGCTTTGCTACATAGTTTGACAGGTGTAAGTTAGACTAACTCTTACTCTTTTGGTGCTCGATACTCCTCCCATGACTCAAAGCACGTAAAATAATCCATCCAATCAAACTATCTCAACTCAATCATCTCAATCAGCCTCACAGAGGCACAATCGTTCAATCAGACTCATAGAGACTCTAATCATCTCATCAATCAACATCTTAATCAATAGCTCAAGATTTAGAACAATCATTAGGGAACAATCAAATAGATAAATCATTACAGTTCATTTATGGAAACTCACGGGACTATCAAGTTCTATCAACTCATCATCATTCTCACATCTCATTCTCAATCACAATCATAATTAAATTCTCAATCAACGCTCTAGACTCAATCCCTATCTCCTTTCATGCATGCTCTTAACCATTAACATAAAGTGTTGATGCAATATCTCAAGAAAATATTCAATTTAAGAAAGCAAGTCTATGATGATCATCAACATATGAAAATACATGTAAAAAGTATAATTTTTTTCAAGAAAATAATCAAAATTCATGCATGTAGACTCAAGAACCTTCAACTATCATCTAGGATCATCTATGGGGAACATGACAGAACAATCTCATGCTTTCATTTAGCCTTACATACCTGGAATGAAGCTCTTCAAATCACCCGTCAAGAATTCTCCTTGAATTCTCCAATCTCATGTTCTTCTTTCTTCTCTCTCAAGCCCTAACTTTCAAGTGTTGTGAAGAAGGACTTATAATGAGGTTTTTGACCCTATTTACTCATCAAAATGACCTAGAAGGGTCATGTTTCAAGTTTAGGAGGGGTTGGAAAAAGTCTAGAATACCCCTCAAAAGATTGAAAATTTTAAACTTTGGCGGAATAGATCAGGATAATAAGTCCACGATGCGAACTTGTAGCGCACCTATGAAATTTTAGAAATTCAATCCTGTTGAAAAAGTTGAGGAAAAATCTAAGTGTGGGTCCGCGATGGGTCCACGTCACAAAGCTATCGTGTACCCTTACTGTTTTGGGTCTGCAATAGGTGTGCCTCGCAGCCCTGTCATGTACCCTTACTATTTTTAGTCAATTTTATGAAAATTATTTTTGACCCAATTGCTCTTAAATCGGGTTGAGACCATTTTCTGACTTGATTTTATGTGTTGATCACAAATTCGATCTCAGATTTCCCGTTGAACTTTGGAAGATGCGTTACATGAATATCTCCGTTCTAGGGGTATTTTGGTAATTTTAACAGGTGTTACAATCATATCCCATTTCCACTCTAGAATCTCTATATTTTGAGCTAAACCATATATTCTTTGGTGCTCCACTTTGACTTGTTAGCAATTTGGACACTTGGAGACATAATCTACAATATCCCTTTTCATACCACTCCACCAATACACTTTCATCAAGTCATGATTGGACGCTTGGAGACATAATCTGCGATATCCCTTTTCACACCACTCCACCAATACACTTTCATCAAGTCATGATACATTTTAGTAGAACTTGGATGGATGGAATATTTGAAGTTATGAGCCTCTTTTGGATTATATCATTAAGATTATTGACCTTGTGGACACATCATCTACCTTGATATCTTAAGATGCAATCTCTTCTTTTTTGAAAGCTACCACCTTTAGCTTATGCACATCTTCCTTAAGTTGAAGTAGGATAGGATCATGATCTTGCTTCTACTTCACCTCCACTACAGAGATGATTTTACCTAATTTTGTACCATGACTCCATCATCTTTTGCATCAATAAGTTGGACTCCTAATCCTTCATACCGATGCACATCTTTAGTCAATTCTTTCTTCTCTTCTTCAAGGTGTGCAGTATTGCCCATTGACATTTTTCGAAGTGCCTTAGAAACAACATTCTCCTTACTTGGGTGGTAATGCTCATGTCATAGTCCTTGAGAAACTCAAGCCACCTTTTTTGCCTCAAATTTAACTCTTTTTGACTGGAGACATATGTAGACTCTTATTGCTTATGAAAACATCTACATGAACCATATACAAATAGTGACTCTAAATCTTAGGAACAAATACTACCGCTATCAACTTGAGGTCATGCATTAGATAATTCCTCTTATGAATCTTAAGCTACTTGGAAGCATAAGCTATAACTTTACCTTTCTGCATCAAAAAACAACTCAAATTAACTCTAGAAGCATTATAATAAATCACAAACCTATTAGTTCCCTCAGGTAGGAATGACATTAGTGACATAGTCAATATGATTCAACTCTTGGACGCTCTTCTCACGTGCATCTGACCATGGGAATTTAGTCTTTTTTTTAGTCAACATACTCAATGGCACCAATATGGCTGAAAATCCCTCTATAATTCATTTGTAATAACCAGCTAAACCCATGAAACTCCTTAAGTTAGTCAGAGAAGTGGGTCTGGCCGAATTCTGCACTACTTTAATTTTTTTGTGTCAACCCAAATGGCTTCACCATATATGATATGACCTAATAATTCTACTAATATGAGCTATAATTCATACTTTGAGAACTTATCATGCACCTTTCTATCCTTGAGAATCTGAAGATTAATTTAGAGATGGATGGCATGCTTTTCCTTACTTCAAGAGTATACCAATATGTTGTCAAAGAATACAATAATAAACATGTCAAGTATGGCTTGAATACCTACTTCATAAGGTCCATAAAAGTTGTAGGTATGTTAGTCAAACCAAAAGAGATGATAAGAAACTCAAAGTGACCATAATAGGTTAGGAAGGCCCTCTTCGGGATGTCATATTATCTCACTTTCAAATGATGATAGTATGATCTAAGGTATATTTTAGAGAAGCATGTGGCATATTGAAGTTAGTTGAATAGATTATCTATCTTATGAAGAGGATACCTATTCTTAATGGTGACCTTATTTAGTTGACGATAGTCGATACACATCCTAAAGGACCCATCCTTAACTTGAACTATATGATAAACAAACCCTTTGGTGATCAATTTTCTGACCATGAGGTAAGAGATAAATTAACCTTTAGGAATTAAGGACTACCTTTTTACTCTATGATACGCTCATTCAAAAACCAACTTGAAAATTCAAGACATACAATCAACTATGGCATAACCAACATAAAACAATCCATCCCTAGAATGACATCAAAATCAACCATGCGTAACTTAATTAAGTCAACCATAGAATCTCTATGATAAATGAAATGGTGCAATCCCTATAGACTTTTTCAGCAAGAATAGACTTACCAACAGAAATAGAGACATTGAAAGGCTCAAGAAAACTCTCAGGAAGGATCTCAAACTTATTTGCTAGATAAGGAGTCGCAAAGAACAACGTTGCTACTATATCAAGTCAAGCATAAACATCAAAAGAAAAGACTCAGAGCATACCAGTTAGAATATTAGGAGAATTACCTTGTTCTTATCGATACCCATAGTATACAGATGAATTGTACCCCCGCTTGTTCTAGTAGTAGCCCTTCTCTAGTTGCCTTAACCTTTTGGTATTGTAGAAAAAGTATGAGCCTTATTGGACCCTATCATTTGGCTTATTCATTAAGCAATCATTATGATAATGGCCTATCTGACTATACTTAAAACAAGAATTAGTGCCCACATGACACTCTTACAATGAAGCATATAATACATATAACAAGGTGGCTTTCTTTTAGTTCCTTGGGCGATACTCCCTTGTGTCTAAAATCCTTGAGCTCCATTTTGTTGGCTCTTTGGAGTTGGCGTACTTGTGATGGTTCAAGGTTGGAAAAACTCTTCTAGAAGAAGGACCTATAACCTTTACCTTGATTATGAAGGCTAGGTTCTTACTCAATTCATTTGGCTCTCTTGCTCAAGTGCCCCTCCCTACCTTTTCTCTTGTCGTCTTTAACTTATTGAGCATACACTACAAACCTAGAGATATCCATGTCAGAGATTAGTGGCGAGGCATTGTTCTCCTTCTTCACATGCTTACCCAACCTACAAACAAATTTTATCATCTTAGCCCTCATGTCTAAAACTATTTGTGAGCATATCTGGACAACCAAGTGAACTTCACACCATACTTTTTGATGGTCATTCCTTCTTGTTTCATATTTACAAACTCATATACTTGTCTTCCCTAGGATCCTTGGAAATGAAATAGTCAAGAAATTCACTCTTGAACTCATCCCAAATAGCAAGCTTTGCATCCTTGCCATGACTTTCTTCCCATTGGGTACACCAAATATTAGCCATATCTTGGAGTTGGTAGGAAGCAAGCTCCACTCCCCCTGTCTCAATCATATGCATTGCCTCCAAAACTATTTGCATTCATCTATAACGGATCCTCATCAAGCTAAGAACCTATGAAGACTGGTAGGTTCATATTCACGAAATCTTTAATCTTTACAGAAGTCGATGACTCTTGGGTGTTAATGTTCTGGGCAGAGGTGTATTGTTGACCCACCTTGGAAGCTAGCTATTACTTGGTTAAGAATAGATATGGCTCCCCTAAATTTATCCTCTAAAGTTGGAGCGGGCTGAGCAAAAGACATTTGACGAGCTTTAGTAGTCCTTGCAGGCAATCCCTTGGTCCTCGATCCTATAGGTGCCTCAGGTGTTGTGACATTAATGCTGGCATTGCTTCTTTAATTGGCAGAATGCTTTGCAAGCATTGTCTACAAATGCATAACACACAAGTTTGAAATAAATTTTTGTAGAGTTAAACACTACCACACAAGCTCAGAATATAAATAAGTGAAAGAATTCCTAATTAAAGTCTCATAGCCTACTGCTTATATGCATGGTACATATCATACCTATAAGCAAGACTGTTAAAACCCATATAATGGTGTTTTGGAACCATTGCGAACTTTGGGACCAATATTTTTATGTTCTGGAAATTTGGCACTTAAGTGTAATATAACAACTTGTTCTAATAACATCAAAAAATGAGTTTATATTCAAGTTTGAGTTCCAAGAGTGATTTTTGTACATACACTCCACTGGAAATTTGGCACTTAAGTGTAATATTGGAGAAATTGAGAATTTAAGTTGGAACTTTCATATAAGAATGTGTGTATAAACTTATAGATATCTAGGCCTTCCATGTCATGGAAATTTGGCACTTAAGTGTAATATTGGAGAAATTGAGAATTTAAGTTGGAACTTTCATATAAGAATGTGTGTATAAACTTATAGATATCTATATTTACAAGTGGAGACTTGTAAGGCCAAGAATTATAAGTCTTTTTTTATTTTGTGTTTATATGTTGGGAGATACAATTCTAGAATATTAAGTGTGGGCTTGTGATTGGTCCAAGTTTTATTTTGACAAGATATTATACTTCATTAAGTGGTCTTTGGTTTTATATATATGCATACATATATGTTGCAAAGAGGGATTATAAGATCATTTCTCATCTTCAACACTTAGAAAATATTGAGGGAAGGGATGAACAGTAGCAAGCCTCTCGGGTTGCTACAGTGTTTTTGCTACAGTAACTCAAAAAAATTTGCAAATTTTGCTTCTTCTTCTAATTTGAGGCTACAAGCTTGGTATATTGGGTCCCTCGAGCATCGTAGAAGTTTTAGTTTGTCAAAAAAATGCTTGGAAATTTGGAATTTGCAATTTGAACTTCTTGAAGGGTTATTAAGGTATGTTCAATTTTCTTTGGTTTGAGTTAGAATTAAAGTTTGTATAAGTGATTATGGATATTATATTGTAAGAAAACCTTGAAGGAATTGTTTGTTTGGATTAGTTGTGGAATTTTCAAGTAACTCAAAATTGGGAGAAATTTTGTATAAGAAATTGTTTTGTCTTGGAACCTTGTAAATTTTGTCTTGGAACCTTCTAATTGTGTTTAATTGACATAAAAATAGTTCTTGTGGGATCAAAGAAGTAGTGGGGATGATTTGTATATACTCATGAGGTTGTGGTCGAAATTGGGGCCTTTAATCGTATCAAATTGTAGCGTTTTGACGTTGGGAGTCTACGTTGGGCGTTAGATTGTGTATTATGGTTCTTGGAGTTTATAGAAGTGGTTGGGTATGTTAATTATGTACTTAAATTGTGAGCTGTCCAGATTTTTCAGTTTTGGGAAAAAATATGAAATGTTGTGCTTGACGTTTTAAGGTTCCGTTTGGCGCTTGAATGATATAATTGGACTCTTTGAGCTTGTGGGAGTATTTAAATGTGTTGAATGTGTAAATAATGTGTTGCTGGCCCTGTTTTTCAGTTTTAATAAGATATAAAGTCCGTTGGTGAATTAATGAAGTGTTGGGGTTTAAAATGGTTCCTTGTTATTCTATGATTGTCGTTGTTGTTGTTGTTGGTTAAATGGGGTTAAGTTGGAACCCCGGGATGGTCTAAATTACTCTATGATTATTGTTGTTGTTGTTGCTGGTTAAATGGGGTTAAGTTGGAACACCAGGATGGTCTAAATTAAGGGGAAATGCTAGAAAAATTTTTATAGAATTCGGATGTAACTTGGGACTTTAAAGACTCGTAAGGTATTATAGTTAATTGAAAGCGTTATTGTGATTTTTTTTTGTAGACATTGGTCGACCGGGAGAGTGAATTAGTTTGGCTTGATGTCCGGACTAGTTGATGAAGGAAACAAGGTATGTAAAGCACTTAATTCTTCGGTATGATGTTTGCTACATATCAACTTGGAACAAACTCCGCCTCTAAAAACCTAGATATGCATAAAGTCCATGTTTGTCCTTGGTATACTCTAGTACCAATGTTTTGGTTTGACTCTTATATTCTTGGAATATACAAGTTGGGAAAAGTAGGTGATATACTATAAATGACTTTTGAAAAGATCTCCTTTTCCATTAGTAATCCGGGTAATCTTTAACTTCTATGTCCATCAAACCTAGTAAGGTTGTAAGTTGTAAAAATATAGAAAACTTGACATGTTTGAAGTATTATACTTTCTAAAAGTTTCAATAAGCCTTGTAAGTTTGCAAGTTGCAAATGCATGGAAGGTTAATATTTAAAGTTGGTGGCTAAAGTTTGTCAAGTTTGCTAATTACGAAAGTTTGGGATCTAGAGTGGGGTAAGTGTATTAGTTATGGAAATTTGATTCAATTAGTAATTAAACGAGTTTGGTAATTTCTTTGTCTACTATGGAAAGTTGACAAGTTTGTACTTTGGGGAAACTTGATGGGGTAGAAACAATATGTATCCCAACACTTTGGAAAAATAATGAAAGAGCTTAAGGCAAGCTATATACATATCACTGTTATGAACATGAACAAATTGCTACTACTTTGGAACTTTAATTATACTAAGTTAATTGCGAACATGAATGTTCTACCTTTCCTTTGGAAATCTAAGAGACATAGATCCATTCTAATTTTACCATGGAAATTTCAATTGGCAACTTTTGACTACTTGGAAAGAATTAGAGAATAAGCATTATGTTGAATTCAAATATGTGTTATACTTAATTCTTGAAATCTTGGAACTTACAAGTTGGATAGAGAAGGCGATGGTGAAACAAATTTTGAGATAGATATTATTCCAAGGGTAACTCCAATTACATTTAACCTATACCTCGCTAAGATTTGGTATGTTGGTAAAATTTGATAAGTTGGTACGAGTTTACAAGGCAATAAGTTAATTTGAGAATTTAAGAACTCAAATAGTTCTAGAAGCTAATAATCATAAGTTTGACAAGTTGAAAAAAATGTTAAATTTGGATAAGTTTGTAAATAGGGAAAATTGATAAGTTGGTAATCTGGGAAATTTGACAAGCCAGTAAATTGCGAGAATTGAAAAAGTTTGTGAATTGAGAAAGTTCGGATAAGCTAGTAAGTTTGTAAACTGTGTGAGCAGTAACACTAAGGTCATCTGAATCGTTAAGATTAAATGTTATGGTTAGATTTTGGACATAAGTCTTGAAGTTTGGAAGCTATGAGAATATGTGTAATCTGTTAAGTTTTGTGTGAAATTTGGATAAGTTTGTAAATAGGGAAAATTGATAAGTTTGTAGTCTGGGAAATTTGATAAGCCAGTAAATTGCGAGAATTTGAAAAGTTTGTGAATTGAGAAAGTTCGGATAAGCTAGTAAGTTTGTAAACTGTGTGAGCAGTAACACTAAGGTCGTCTGAATCGTTAAGATTAAATGTTATGGTTAGATTTTGGACATAAGTCTTGAATTTTGGAAGCTATGAGAATACGTGTGATCTGTTAAGTTTGGAAATGGTAAAGAAAATATGTATGACTTGCTATGCTTGGAAAGAATTTCCTTGGAAGTTAGTTATGAAATATTATGTAGAAATGTGTATGCTATGGACTAAATTTTATAATTATTGTTTGATCCCAAGTATGACAATTTCACTACTCTTTTGGGAGTTTCATAAATAATATTTTGATTCTAGAAATGAATATTCTTCATAATATTGAAATTATGTGCATATCACCCTTGCGATTCTACTCGTGCCTATAATGACCTTGTTCATCAGTTCCCGGGCCGGTTATTATCGTGCGTATTATACTATATATATGTTTTTTGAAGGAGGCTGGATACGGCGGGTCGGTTTGCCCATGGACCGGCTTGGCTTAGTTTGGAGCTATAAGGAGCTGGGTAGGATATATTGGCATTATGACGTGTGAGTGTTGGGCCTCGTTCATCCCGGCTCACGTGAGCGCTGGGCCTCGCTCGCCTCGGCTCACTTGTCGGCA
>DF370049.1:14578-25533 GCA_000787875.1 Solanum virginianum
TTTCTGGGTATGATGGGGCCCTGTCCCGTCCTAGGAGTCAGTATGTCTGTATAGAGGTCTGTGGACTCCTGTGAGGTTGGGTCATGTCAATCAGTCTGTATATGATGTACATATGTTGGGTATGTGAGGCTTGTCAGTAAGACTGGATAATATGGATGTATGTTTGGATTGTTGGGCGGTTTATCCACAGCGGTGTCCTTATCGGCCCACGTGTATTTGGATATTTATGCTTGTATGTTTACTCTGTTGCTAGGACTTTTCTGATTGCAGGTGGTTAGTCAGTAAAACAGAGGAGACTCTGTCAAAATTTCTAGAAAATTGATAGTTGTTGTAAATGGAATCCTGTTGGTAGTTGTGTCTGGGTACCCCATTCGGGTACTAGTCACGGCCCATAGGTTGGGTCGTGACACACCCAGAGTCTTTAAATCCTAAATCTGCCATTGCTATTCAGTACTCATTTTTTATGTAATAGAATCGAACAAGTTCTGAGACGATTTGCTATCCACAATCATTATTTATTACCTTAAGTAGTCCAAAGTTGGGGATGACACTGTCATGTCTATCAATTTGCATTCAGAAAAGAACGAAGTATTTTTATATATAGGATACGAAAAAAATAATATAACTATAGAAATTTTATGCTTATTTCAATTATTTATAGTAATAAATAATCACACTTCAATTTTTTGAGTAACAAAATTTGAAACAACTCATTTCTTTTTTAATTTTTGTGATGATTCAAATAATATGAAGCATATCATTCATTTTTTTTAAAATAGTCGTCATAGTTCATATCCCCAAAGTCAATTTGATTAGATTAATTAAATGTTTTAAATTTCATATAAAAATATAATACAAAAAGTAATATAAGTTTTCATTCTTCTGATATCAATATTTAAAAAAATTAAATCTAAAAATATTATCAAGATTTAATGAGTTCAACTCTTGAAAAGCCATACCCAACAAATATTTTGGGACAGAAAAACTAGTTGAAGAAGGATATCTAAAGCAATATTCATGCCAGGATATATAGACTCATCTAGATAGTAACTTTTTTTTCAAGTTTGAAAACCTAAATAATGGGCAAACATTGAACAAAAAAAAGTTAATAATAATGTGTCAGAATAAAGTTGACAATCTATATATTAGCATACCAATAATGTGGACAAAATCTATAATCAAAATCATTTCTTTATTTGGTAGTAGAAGGAATTTACTATTGTAAGAATAAGATGGATGTGTTACTAATTGAATAGAAATGACCTCTTAAGAATATTTGGAAATAGATATAACTATAACATCAAATCCAAGTATAAATATTGTACTCAAGTTGCCATATTCAATATTAAATAAATTTTTGATAAAGAAAAGACTGTAATTAGGTGAAAAAACTCAATAAAAAAATGTAATCATAAAGTTATTGATCACATAAGGGAACAAATGAGAAGAAACAAGAATTGAATAGTTACTTTTATTAGATAGGATAATAATTTAGTTTTTACGGTTGAACTAGATAAATTGAAATGTCAGCATATGAAGATTACTATAGACCAAATGAAAATGGATGTAAACCTTACTAAACTACTGAAAAGACCAAGTAGGAATTTAAAGCATAAATATGTGTACTATCATCAACTACTAATATGAAATTATAATGTATGAAATCTCCTCCAAATTAATATATGATTCTAGATGAAGACTAATTTTTTCTAAGAACTTAGGAAGACACATGTTTTATCTCCTCGTCAAAATGAAACAACAAAGAAGTGTCTCTCTTCTCTTTTTCCACTTTCAATGTATCATTTATTTCAAGATAATTTAAAGAAAAATTAATATAGAGCTCTCACAAGGTACATGAAAAGAATGAATTCTTAACATTAAAATTTTATATCTGTGTGATATAAAAATGTTAATCTTAAATAAATGTTGTATCCCAAAAAACATAACAAAATATTTATGAAAAATATATACCATTTACAAAAATCTATTTGATATATAGATTTAACGCGTGGATGATACAAACTAAATGAAAGTGATATAAGCTAAATAAGTGATTAAATAATTTCAGAGGTTTAAAGTCAAAATAAAATAGAATAAACTACTAACATTCTATCTATTTACTTTTCCAATTTAATTAAGAATAAAACTTCATTTTTCTTGTCCTCTTTTATAAAACCAAAAGCAATTGATCAATTTTTTTTCCAATTATATTAGGGTACTATATAGTCGTATTTAAAAATTTTAAATTCTTTTGTAGTAAACCTAATTAGTAGTACTCTCTCCGTTTAAAAAATGACCTAGTTTATTTAGCACGAAGTTTAAGAAAATAAAAAAAATTAATCTTGTAATCCTAAATTAAAGTTATGTTAAATATACCAAACTGTCTTTTAATCTTATGGCCATAAATATGTCATATGGAAAGTTGAAATTAAAGTTTTTTTCCAAAAAAGAAATTAGATCATTCTTTTTGAAACAGACCAAAAAGGAAAGTAGACCATTTTTTTTAAAGAGAGGGAGTATTTTTTTTTGTAAGCCTAATTGAACAGTATAAAATGACTTAATATTTTATTCCTCACATGTAGGAAGCAGTACTTTTGTTTTTAAAGAGTTGTGAGACACTCTTTGAAACATGGTTATTCATTCTCGAGTTGTTCATCAATCCACCGATGATGATCCAACACAAAGATCAGTTATCAACATGCTTACTCCTTTTCATTAATTTTTTTTAAAAAAATTGAGCCTGATGTTTTTGTTGTTTCGAAGTGTTCGATTTATGCACATATATATGCTTTTATTGTTGTTGTTAATTTAGAGTTGAAAACAATGATGGGGTTGCTTTAATTGGTTGATATGACAGATAAGTTGAGAAGTTGCAGATGCAGGATTTGTAAAGAGAAAAAGGGGGGGGGTGTTGGTGTGGGAGCAAGCTATATACGAAAAAGGGATGAATTAAGGGAAAGCATAATTATTTTTAGCTATTTTCAAATATTTGAAGGGTAAAATTTAAATATACTCTAGTTTTGCTTTTTGTATAGTCAAGTTATAGCCTTAGAAAGCAATGTCATTATGTATAGTAAGAGTATAACTTGAGCAACGTAAGTGTAGCACATTGATGTAGCGAAAAAATGAAGGAAGAAAGTGAATCTTGTTATGCCATGCAACCATAAAAGAATTCTTCCAGCAACATTTCCCAAGACCTTTCTCTCTTTTACTTTCTAGGATTGTTGAACAACTTCTCCGGTGAATCCTTCTCAGAAGCATAACCTCCTTTCTCTATCTTTATGTTTCCAAGGTGTCTTTCTCGGACACGGGGGAAATCCCAATGGAGTAAAAAAGCACTCAGTGCTTTATTGTCATTTGTCCAAGCATTGATGGTTGCCTAGGACTTGTACTAGTGGGAGGTATCATACCCCGTGGGATTAGACGAGATATGGGAAAATTGCCGAGACACCAGGTAATAAAAAAAGTGAAGTCTTGTATGGATCTGTATCTGTGTAAACTATCTCTAATTTGATTATTTATTTGCCTGATTTGGTAACTTATATTTTTCTTGTCCTTTTAATTCTTTGCTAGGTCTAAGAGAAAAAAGGCAGCACCAAATATGGAGAATTTTGATACTACAGCTGCTGGTATGATCTTTTAGATTGTACATTAGAAAATTAACACCCTTTGGGAATGAAAAACATTTACAAGAAGCAGGGTCCCTGCAATGCTTTTTTCCCTCGAGCTCTCCCCTCAGTGTAAACAAACTTTTATTTGACTCGTAAATATGGATACATTTGAACTATTAACCCCTCTCGTCTCAAAAAAAATACTCTTGCTTTGGTTGAAGATGAAAAGTTTCATGACATTATGATGCAAAAAACTATCATAAAACCCCCTTTTTCTGTTCCAAACAACTTTTTTGGCTTATGTTTCTGTCAAAGAAGCTCAAGATTCAAACATGTTTCTCCAATAAATGCTAAAGGATTTTAATTTTTACTTTTTATCATAAATAAAGAAGACTATTTAAATTTGTGATCTCATATTTTGGTACAGAGTCAGATTTCACATGAAGAGAAAGTATATAATTTTTATTTGTCACAATTTCTGATCATGTTTATCATAATTTTTTATTTGTCATAGAAAAAGAATAATTGATGAGTCTAACTGTATGTGTGCTCCTACGACATGGACATGCATTGTGGAACCTTTTTTTGTTATGCATGGTGTTCTACTCAGATGCTAATCTCAATAAAATTTCTGTTTTAGATTGAACCTTATAATTTGCTTTGTTTCTATTTATGAAGGGGAAAATATGTTGTACCATTGCAACTATTGTAATAAAGACATATCTGGAAGGATTCGAAAGAAATGTGTTGTGTGCTCCACTTTGATATTTGTGTGGAATGCTTCTCTGTCGAAGCAGAAGTGCACCCTCACAAAAGCAATCATCTGTATAGGCTTATGGTTAGTGACTCCATCTAATTGAGTTTTCGACAATTTACTTCTCTTGAATTATTTTATTTGGATCTAAATTTAACTGAACAGAAATGATTTAAGCTGGTGAAAATGCTTGAAGCAGTCTTAAATTGCAACCTTTATCATTATTTTGCTTATCCTAATTGATTTATGCAAAACTTTGGGAAAATATTATGAAAACTATTGTAGCTTTCGAATACATAATATCTTAAAAGACCATTTAAGGGTTGTGCAGTCTGCATAACTGCTTTATGGTCAAGCAGTCTATGGTCATCTGCTTATAAAAGATTTATTTTTTTGCAATCCTATTGATCAAAACTTGTTGTTATCTGATGAAATATTATCACAATTTTACTTAATTTTGGGTATAATCTTTTACGTATTGCTTGTTTGGTCAAACTTCTAAAATCAGCTTATTTTGTGGAGCATTTGTTTCAAAATTACTTTCAAAAAATAGAGAAGGCATAAGTGACCCCCTCAACTATAGGTGAAATCCCAATAACATACCTTAACTATAAATGGGTCCTATTACCCTCTTGAATTATTTTGAAGTATAATAGAAAGGGCATAGAGAGTGTGTTAACTCTCTAGGAGGCATGTGAGAAAAATATTAAAAACTGATTAATATGCTCATTTTTTTGGACATTTTTATAATTAATTACTTGTACACATAATTAATTAATATTAAAACTTAAGTTGGTATCATTTTAATTAACTTTCTTTTTTCTCACTGAAATAGACTCAAATTTTATCCGTTTAAGAAATTCAAACAATTTTTTCACAGTATACTTAAAGTTTTGGGTAACTTTATTCAGTGTTTTTCATCAATTTGTATACTATTGAGAAATGTTTTCTTTTTCTTTTCATCTTTTACCCAAAACACTTAACTTGAAATTCACTAAATTAAATAATGCATTAGAGTTTTAAGTTAGGCAATACATAGAGAGTACATATATTTAAATTAAAGTCCAATTTTTGAAGAAATATTAATTAACCCTACCCCAATCCCTTACCCCCAACCTACTTCAGTTCTTTCAAGTTTCTATGGTACTAAAACAGCCTGCGTATTAGGGTCACTCAATTTGAGAAACATTTTTAAGTTGACAAACTTTTAAAAAAGTATTTCTAAGTGTGTACTCTGAAATGTATTTTCTTAAGAAGTACTTTTGGAAGGAAACCCTTTTTCAGCTTCTCTAATTCTACTCAAAATCACTTTTTATTTCTCTAAAAGCTTGGTCAAACATCTCAACTTTATAAACAAAACTTTTCTTTTTTTAAAAGCACTTTTTCCCTTTGAGAAGTATCGCCAATCAGTATACTAGCTACCTAGAGTTGAGCTAAGTTTGATTCATAATGAGACGCAGCGATGGATCTAGAATTTTCAAAACATGGGTGCAACGCTAATAAAGGAGAAAAAAGAATATATTTAAGTAGGAATTAATCTGTATTCCTTCAAATATATAACTCAGCATTCAACCAACCAACTACACCATCCAACCTTCTTGGAACATAGGTGCGGACAAACAATATTAGATCAATTTTAGAAAATATTTACATAAGATACCTAATTTTTCAGAGAGATATAGGTTCATGTGAACCACAATTTATTTTCATTTGATTCAAGTAAGTTGGATGCTTATATTGATATTTCATTCTATATTCAAAGAGGTAGAATTGAATTCACGTAATTTTATATTGATACTAAGCAATAAAGTCAGTCTTGATTATAAATGAGTTTTCTGAAGTGTATCTATCACCTTGTGTGAGTTATATTGAGCCTCCTACTCTAGAGTCAGTCCCAATTGTAAATGAGTTTCCTGAAATATTTCCTGAGGATCTACTTGGAGTCCCTCCTGATAGGGAGATTAACTTTGGGATTGATGTTCTTTCTGATACCCAGCCTATCTCAATTCCACCTTATAGGATGGCCTCCACTAAGTTGAAGAGCAATTGAGGAATTTGTTAGAGATAGACTTTATCATGCCAAGTGTTTCTCCTTGGGGTGCTCTTATCCTATTCGTGTAAAAAAAAGATGGGTTTCTCAGAATGTGCATTGATTATAGGTAACTGAACAAGGTCATGATAAAGAATAAATATCCTCTCCCCAGGATAGATGATCTGTTTGACCAACTTTAGGGTACCTCTTGTTTCTCAATGATAGACCTCAGATCTAGTTATACCATTAGTTGAAGGTAAGAGAATGTGATATCCCAAAGACAGCCTTTAGGACTAGATATGGCCATTTTATGTTCTTGGTCATGTCCTTTGGGTAGACGAATGCACCTACAGCCTTTATGGACTTGATCAACAGAGTATTTAGACGGTATCTTGATATGTTAATAATTATATTTAGCGATGAATTTCTGGTATATTCTAGAGATGAAGAGGAGCATGCTAATCACCTCAGAATAGTTTTGCAGAAATCTCAAGGACCATGAGTTGTACGCAAAGTTCTCAAAGTGTGAATTGGTTTAAGTCAATGGATTTCCTAGACTATATTATTTTGGGTGATGGTATTCGAGTAGACGCCTAAAGGATTGAAACGATTAAGAATTAGGCCATACTGACCTTGCCGACTGACATAAGAAGCTTCTTAGGGTTGGCAGGCTATTATCGTAAATTTGTTAAGGGATTTTCTTCCCTATCCATACCATTGACTAAGTTGACTCAAAAGAAGCTCAAGTTTCAGTGGTTCGAAGAATGTGAGAAGATCTTCCAAGAGTTGAAAATTCAATGGACTACTGCACCTGTTCTAATCTTGCCCGATGGGATAGAAAATGTTGTGATGTATTGTGATGCGTAAAGAGTTAGATTGGGTTGTGTGCTAATGCAGAGAGAAAAGATGATAACTTATACTTCCAGACAACATAAGGTTCATGAGAGGAACTATCCAACCCATGATCTTGAGTTGGCAGCAGTGGTGTTCGCACTTAAGATTTAGCACCACTACCTGTATGGAGTTCATGTAGATGTGTTCACTAACCATAAGAGCCTGCAGTATGTCTTTAGTCAGAAAGAGCTCAACCTGCAACATAGGAGATGGTTGGAGTTGCTCAAGGATTATGATACGAGCATGCTCTACTACTCAGGTAAGGCTAACATTATTGATGATGCTCTCAGCAAGTTATCTATGGGTAGCACTACCCATGTAGAGGAAGGAAAGAAAGAGTTGGCTAAGGAAGTGCATAGATTGGCCCGATGGGGAGTATAACTTGAAGAGAATGATGAAGGTAGAATTAGTGTTCAGCATGAGTCTGCTTCATCTTTAGTGGTAGAGGTGAAAGAAAAGCAAGACCAAGATCCTGCCTTACTTCAACTGAAAGAGGCTGTCCATAAACAAAAGGTGAAGGTCTTCTCCAAAGGGGGAGGTGGTATGTTGAGATACCAGAGTAAATTATGCGTTCTAGATGTTTATGGTGTTTGAGATAGAATCATGGTTGAAGCCTAGAACTCTAGATATTCCATTCATCCTAGCTCTACCAAGATGTACCACAACTTAAGAGAAGTCTATTAGTAGAATAGAATGAAGAAGGATAGTGCTGAGTTTGTTTCTAAGTGTCCCAATTATCAACAGGTCAAGGTTGAGCATCAGAGGGAAAATGGTTCGCTTGGGGACTAGCAATAGTCTCTGAGTGCGGCCACATCTAAGGTACCCTTTTGGGGTGTGACAAGCCCCTAAATGACCTTTTTCTAGTCCAGAACTCCGCGAAACACCCACCAACGATCTCTCTCTCCTTGTCCCTTTTCTGACGAAACACAAAGCCATCACCCTAATAGCAGGAATTTTTTACATATTATTTATAGTTGTGTGCTTAATGATATAAGTTATATACATAATAAATTTATTTATTCTTTAATATTTTTTATTAATTGACATGATATATACATGTAAAGTACGTACACTAAACTAGTTTAATAAATATTGCATATAAAAATTCATTTTCGTCAGATTCGCTAATACATAACAATCATCCAAATTTGTATTTAATAAAGTGACTCTGAATCACGAGGATGCAATGTGACCACTTATGTCATTTTCTCCCATACGTAATAATCATCCAAACATGGCCAAAGAAGTGATCGAGAATCACAAGGTCAATTTGCACATGTATAGCCAAATTTTTATGGCCATTTAGCATTGTTCTTTTTAAGAAATGTGCAAAGTGACCTCGTGATTCTCGATTAATTCTTTGGCCATGTTTGGATGATTGTAATGTATGGAAGAAAATGACATAAGTGGTCTCAACACATCATCGTGATTTAGAGTCACTTTATTGAATACTAATTTGGATGATTGGTATGTATTAGCAAATCTGACAAAAATAATTTTTAATATGCAATATTTATTAAACTAGTTTAGTGTACGTGCTTCACACGTGTGTATCATGTCAAATAATAAAAAGTATTAAAGAATAAATAAATTTATTACATGTATAACTTATATCATTGAGCACACACCATAAATAATACATAAAAATCCTGCTTTTGGAGCGATGGCTTTGTGTTTCTCCAAAAAAGGGACAAGGAGAGAGAGATCTTTGGAGGGTGTCTCATGGGGTTCTAGACTGGAAAAAGGATCATTTAGGGGTTGTCTATTGAATTGAGGATAAAAAATGAGATTAAATCTCAGCCCTCCAATTAAGCATGAGTGGTTAGGATTGAATTCGGGCGATGGGTCGAATCCGGGTTAAAACAGTGAGTATTCGAATTTAAATTGAATAAGAATTGAATTGAGAATTTAAGATTTAGCGACAAACTGAACTATTAGTCTAAAATTTGAAAAAAATTGTAGAAGGATTGACTAGAATTGAAATAAATTGCAAAGAATTTGACTAGAATTGGAGTATAAGGACTACGAATTAAATGAATCCAATTCAACTTTTTGATTATGAATCATCAATGAACACATGAGGTGGAAGTTTTAATTTTTATCTAACCAATTTCAATAACCACAAGAGTTTGATCAAAGACGATGACATTTGTAGAACCGATGTCCACCATTTTCAATAGTCATTGCAGTAAACAATTTTGCACTGAATCCACATTTACATAACGAGACTGTAATTGTTGAGGAGAAGAAACAGAAGAAGATGTCGACATTTTAAAGAAAAAATAAATTACAAAAATTTATTATAGGAATAAAATTCTTAAAAACCCAGAAAAAAAAACCTTACTCCATCTCAATGAACATGAAAATGCTTCTACACCAATGACAAATTTCAAATCAAAACTGAAAGTTCAAATTCGAACTACCTAACTTCTTCTTTACCCAATTTTTTTTGTCTTCATCGTCATCATCTATTCCATTAATGTCATTACTTAACTTTGTCTATTGCTGGTGCCGCAGTAACCACCGATAAGTATAGAAAATTTGACTAAGTTGAAGGTGAAGAAGAAAGAGAATTGGGGGTTTTGATATGGACCTTTGTTACGGGTGTTGTGACAGATAGTTTTGGATTTTTTAATTTGTTTCAATTAAATATTAGGTTGGTCAATAGAACAATGACACATCATTAATGAATATTTTAATTTTGTGTCTAATTTTCAGCTATTATAAATCAGTGCAAAAAAGACCCCAAAGGTTGACATTAGGGGTATTTTTGGTTCAATAAGTAGATGAAGGGTAATTTTGTACCAATTCACATAGTTGAGGGGCATTTTAGGCCCTTTTCTGTAAAAACAATTAAATAGAATAAAATGTTAACTAAAATTCATTGAAAAATATTTTTAAATTTTTTTAATGAAATTGAAATAAAATAAAATATTATTATTTATTTATTCAATTGATCATTACCGAACAAATGAGGTAAGTTTTGATTGTATTTAATTTTTTTGAAAAACGTTTGGACCTCCGAAAGATGGTATATTGTTTGTGAAGTTGGTAATTTTGGAGGAAAAGTTAAGATATGAAGGAAAACTACTAACTAGTGGTTATTACCCAGAAGGGATAACCATATGGGTAAAAATTTAGGAAAATCCTAGTGGTTCGTTATTACCCAAAAGGGTATAAATATCAATTGACATTTTGTGTCAATTTGTACCAAAATCATTTGTGTCATTTAGCATTACCAAAAAAAACTTTTATAAGAAGCCGTGTGTTAGCGCCAACCAATTTGACAAAAATTTTAAGTATCAATTAATGTTGACAAATTTTTAAAAGTGTTTTCTTAAGTACTTTTAGAGGAAAACCTTTTTTCAGCTTCTGCTTCTACTCAAAATCACTTTTTATTCCTCTAAAGACTTGGCCAAACAACTCAACTTTGTAAAAACTTTTTGTTTTTGAAAGCACTTTTTCCCTTGGAGAAGCTTGGCCAATCAGCATACAAGTTACCTATAGTGGAGCTAAGTCGCATAATGAGATGCAATGGCGGATACATAATTTTTAGAACATGGGTGCACCACTAATAAAGGAGAAAAAAAGAATGTATTTAAGTGGGAATTGATGTCACGTCCCAGTTTAGGGGCCGTGACTGACGCCCATTTAGGGTGTCCAG
>DF370044.1:2611-13574 GCA_000787875.1 Solanum virginianum
AACATCCTATAGGCAAGTTTAAAAGCACATGATTTAAAGAACTATATATGTACATTTTTAATTTAAGATAATAATTAAAATTTAAAAGTCTCTCTTTATTTCTTAATCTTCATGGCTCGTTAAATAAAGATACTTTAATTGTAACAGAGAAAATACTAAATATGAAAAGTTACTTTCTCTTAAAACAAACTAAGAAAAAGTAGGACATACAAATTGAACCCGAGTGAGTTAATCTAATACTAAACAAATATACCTTAGCTTCCTCAATTTCAGCTTCTTGCTTGTTGATAGTGAAAGTGAGTGGTTTGAGCATGCATATGAAGAATAAGTCTGATTTTCCAAAGAAAGATTTGTGGCTTTGTCTGCATAGAGATATGGGCTCATATTTATTGATTATATATTTGGACCAAATAATATAAAAGATAAAAAAGAAATATTTTGGTTAATGTATACTGAAATTTTATCAAAGAAAAAGGCTCAAAAATATTCTTTTTTACCTATTGATTTAAAAATATTCTTAACGTTTTCTTTAGATTTAAAATTGCCTTTCGTTAACATAAATATGACATGGAGTTTACCTAAAAAAAATGGTCAATTTTCATAAGTCCTGTACAGACCTTTCGAAGTTGACCTATTGGTCCACACAATTTTTTCTAATCAAATAAAAATATCCCACCCAACCCGAACCCAAAACCCAGGTTTTGAATCATTCTAATTATAGATTAAGGGCATTTTTTGTCTTTTCCCTTTTATCAATATGCAAGTTGTGAAACTACTACTTCTTTCCCCTATACTTTCCAATGATAGAAGAAATGAGGAAAACTCATACCTGAAGGCAAGGAGTTCAACAAATTCTGTCTCAATCTATAAAAAAACGAAAAAAAGAGAGTTCTACATTAGATTTTTGGCACTATGTTTTTAAATCTATTTTTTTTACATCGAAGAATTTAATAGTGTATACTTACTCCAGTCTCTTCTTTCACTTCTCTGATGGCTGCCATGCCTATATCCTCGTCCTACAACAAATTGCAGAATTCGATTAAAACAACTTTGATATAAAATTATTTTGTATTAATATAAAAGAAAATTAAAATTAGGTATGAACTTTATCTAGCTACTAACTTTTCTTAATAATGTATTGCTAATTTGTTATTAAGTAGGATTAATATTTTGTGAGGTCTGAATTCTTATGTGTAGCGGTGTATATTATGGACACATTCTTCTCGTCAAAGAGCTAATATGAAAAAGAAATGGTTCTAAAATTATTATTTTTTCAAATACGGACTTCATATTCCTCAAAGGTTTCTAAAATTGACAAATTTCTTTTTAGAAGTGTTTTATCACCTAACTAAATTTTTTCCATTCCCACCTATGGAAGTTAAATGGAAATGACTTGGAAAAATATTAGAACGAAGCATATGTAGATATATATAAAACTACTCTAACCCTCTTGAATATAATGTTGGAAAATGATGACTAATTAACATTAACATAAAATTATTCCGATGCTCCAAGGTATCAATTACGTATCTTTTTATTCAAAGTGTAATATAATGTTGAATAAAAGTAAACCTCATCAACAACGCCAGTTGGCAGCTTCCAAGTCCCAACACTCTTTCCAGATTTTTCTTTAACTACCAACACCTGCCAATTGAAAATAATTAGTTTTACTCATCAAGTGATAAATAATTCTTTTTAGTCCACTATGAAAAAATGGTCTACCCTTAATAATAATATGTTTTTATAGTCATATGACTTATTTTGGTTGTCCATTTGGTGTTGAGATCAAAATGCTTTTGATATGTTGAAGATTATAAATTTTAAAAAGAAATTTATTTTTTTCTTAAATTTAAATTTAATGCTAATTTAAATTTAAAATTTTATTGGACCTGTCCATATTGGTTGAGTACGAAAGCACCAATACCAACACGATGAGAAGCATAAGCAGGAAAAGTATGAGGTATTTCATGAGGAATCCAATAAACAAGCATCAAATACGTTGTCTCTGCGTGATGATACCAAAATCCCTCCTGCATTATTATAATATCATTACATACATAATTACTCATTTATATGAACTTTAAATAATCTAATCTTAATAATTAATTAGTAATTTTTGCATGAATATATAGTTTACCTTGACTGCTGTATCAACAAGATGAGCAAGTTCTATGGGCAACTTAATCCAAACACCCTTCTTTCCCTGACCGTCAAAATTAAAGGAAATATAACAAAAAAATAGGGAAAAAAAATCAAAGTATACATTTTAGAGAAAATATTTATCTTTTTTTGTTATCCAAAATATTTATTAAAAATGTCAATATTGTTTTACAAAAATGTACATTCATGACTAAATGACCCCCAAAAAAATAAATAAAAAAATGCAAAAGATGTACCATCCAATCAAACTAATTAATGCAACACATTTGAAGTAAAAATCTGATGAAAAACAAAATGAAAAATATAAAAGAAAATCCAAAAAAGTTAGTAAATGTACATTCATGAGTTAATTAAAAGAAAAAAAAAAAAAAAAGCAAAACATGTGATATTCAATCAAAGGTAATTAATGCAGCATATTTAGACAAATGGAAAATACAAAAGAAAATCCAAGAAAATGAGTAATCAATTACCTAGGTAAACCAAAAAGCAAAGATGTATTGTCTAATCAACCAAAAAAAAATTTTTTATGGTCAGAAAAATTAAATATTCTTGGTTAGAGTGACAAAATAAAACCGAAAAAAAAAGAAAAAAATATAAAAATGACATTAATGTAAATAAAATGACAAATATATAAATATTTATATAGGTTGACATTAGCTGTAATTTAGGGTCTAAAAAGAAAATGAGTAAATATAAAGTAAATGGACATGTGTACATACCTTTATCCTCCAATGAGAAATGGAAGCCCTTAGCATATTATGAAATTTAAGAGAATCCATAGACTCCTCCTTCTTCATCTTCACAATAACTCCTCCATAGTCATCTTCACTTGCCTCTAATATTTCCATTTTTATGTCAATTGCCTCTCCAAAAGAATCCATTAATTCTGAGCTTTTCAAACATCAAAAGTGAATTAAAATTGAGTAAAGAAATCTGAACAATTTAAGTGCTAATCGTAATTAAATATAATATTCTTCTTTTTAAAAAAAACTAAAATTAAGGGAAAAATGTTTGGTGGATTGTGGTGGCACCACGTAGGCGAGCTGACAATCCTCATATATATATATATATATATATATAATACTATATGATATGATATTATAGTTTGATGTTAATACTTTTTACATCATTATATATTTGAAACATAGATCATTAGTTTTACATGTCAACTTTAATATATTTAAAAAGGATTGCTGGTATTTTTATTCTATTACACTATTACAAAATTACTATTTTTTCATTAAAATTTTCCACGGAAAGACATTCAATATGCATATATATTCCCTCAGATATTTTAACTGAATCATTAGAAAAAACAAATGATAATGTTTTCATATATAGAAAATTAAAAAGTTTTTCAATATTTTAGTGAGAATTTTTTTCTCTCCATTTACCTGGTGAGCAGGTTCGATGAGAAATGAGTAGAAAAATCATTATATCGCGCAAATTCCACTGATTCATGAAGGATAAGGTTTTGTTTCTAAAAGTATTTTGCTCTTACTATATTAATTTCTTCAGCGACAGTACTTTGGAAATGCATGAAAACATTGTAACTACAATCACCTATTTATACAAGCTGGATGCCTAGCATCTTATTCTTGATTTGATGGAAAAAATACATAAATTTTGAACGGAAATTGAGAAGAAATTTACTTGGCATGAACCAGAAAGAGCCAACATATATGTGACAAAGGAGCACCAAGTTCATTAATTAAAGGAATCCGTGTTGATTTTTATAACTCCGTATGGATCTTACGTATGTTCATACAACAATAATTACTGAAAGAAAAATTAACTTGACTATCATCAATGTCACATCATTAAGTGACACGACTTTCCATATTATATGAAGGTCTCCCCAACAACCTATCCAATTTAATATTTTCTTGCCCCTATACTATTTTGAAATGTCTAATAATACTTGTTTACTTTATTAAAATTAAGAGATAATTTTACACTTAGTTTTTAATTTACTTTTATCATTAATTATAGTCATTTACATTTTTCAAGCATAATATTTATTATATTCAAAGGTACTTCTAATAAAATTACCTCATTATTTACTATTTCTTAATTCTTATGTCAAGTTGACGGTCAAGTAAATTAGACGGTGGGAGCACAAAGACTTCCACAAATATATGTTCAACGTTTCTTTTCTTGTGTTAGTTATTTTGGCACAACTTCAAATAAAGCAGGAAGTCAAAAGTGAATACATAGCGATTAATAAAATATTTTATATTGATTGAGATTTAATACGGATTTTAGTTCATATTCATGGAACTCAAGCACAAGACTTGGGAGTTAATTAATATATAAATTGGTTTCTTAATTTGTAGCAAAATTTTAAGTTGAAACTTAAATTTTCAAAATACACAAATAAGTATTTCAACTTGCCCATTCTTTAACATTTAAACACAGCGAGCTGACATGGCAAATCGCGTGCAATACACTGAAAAGGGGCACATGATTGCTCTTTTTCTGAAATCAAAAATGGTAAAGAGGGTGAATTGCCTATTTTATCCTTAATAACATTCCTTTATATATATATATATATATATCATTATTTTTCAAGTAGACCATTTCTAGCGTTAGTTTCACCACGTGGAACCACTGTAATTGTTGAAATTTCGATTAGGTCTTTCGAACTCTGAAGACCAAAGTCAAAGTATGAACTCAATTGAAAATCACAACTTTGAGTCTAAAATCTTCGTTCTAACTTCAAATTCAGTTCTGCAAGTTCTCGTAGACTAGATTCTGCATTCCGGAGCTGATGGAATCAACAGAATTGTATTTCAACAATCGAAACTCAAGATGACTTCAAAACTCAAACTTTTCAAAATTAAACCTTTAAAAATTCTTTCCTTAGCAATTAAAAATTTCAAAAATGATGTTTAGGGTAATTACATAATTTTGAAAAAAAAATTCCTTAATTTTTGGAAGAAAATTATTTTCCTTAAAATTGAGGAAACTAAATTCACTTGAAAAATATTTTTTAATATATTTAGTCAACTAACTATGAGAAAATTGGAATATACCAAACATACCCAAAGTGGAAAACATACATCAGCTACTTCAAATAGATCCAAACAATTATTTTATTTCCACATATCAATATGGGTAGATTATATATTACCAAAACATTATATATGATCAAACTGGAGAGTTCACTTTGATTAGTTATACAAATCATATATAATTAGAGTATAAATAGCATTTCTTGGCAGAATGTCCAGTAGTTGTAACAAGAGCAGAGAAGCCAGTGTACTGATTCTCTTTCTTGCTTACACATATATTGGCTATCACTTTGGAGAGTTCACTTTGGTTCAACTTTGATTGACTTGCATATTCTTCCATTGCCATCCACTACAATCACAAAGGAAAAATAAGTTACACTTTTGATTAAGTGAATTTATTGCATAGAAAAGGTTACAAAATTACAATTATATATTAGAATATTTATGAAAAATATATACTAAATATGAAAAATTACATTACCTTATAAAAATTAAAAGAAAAATAGGACATATAAGTTGAACCAGAATGAGTTAATATAATACTAAACAAATATATATACCTTAGCTTCCTCAATCTCAGCTTCTTGCTTGTTGATAGTGGAATTAAGTGGTTTAAGCATGCATATGAAGAATAAGTCTGATTTTCCAAAGAAGGATTTGTGGCTTTGCCTGCATAGAAATATGATAATATATAGATACCAAATAATATATAAAGGTTATTTAAATTAACGTATATTGACATTTTATCGATATAATTTACCAAAGTTATGAAACTACTTCTTCTTCCCCTATACTTTTGGTCAATGATTGGAAATATGAGGGGAATTCGTACCTGAAGGCAAGTAGTTCAACAAATTCTGTCTCAATCTGTAAAAAAAAATCTAGATTAGTTTTTTGACACTATATTTTTAACTTTTTAAAAGAATTTATAATTTTTTTTCACATTAAAGAATTTAATAGTATATACGTACTCCTGTCTCTTCTTTCACTTCTCTGACGGCTGCCATACATATATCCTCTCCCTACAACAAATGGTAGAATTTGACTAAAATTTACATATAATATTATAAACTAATTTGATAAAAAATTATTTTGTATCACTACAAAAGAAATTAAAATTAGCTAATATGAGCTTGTACCTTTTGTGTATGAAAAAGAAATGGTCCTAAAATATTTCGGCCTTCTTATAATTAGAATAATATTATAATATACCTACAGTCTTCTTTCAAATATGGATTTCATTGAACATATGAAAATTGCTCAAATTAATGTGTTGACAAATTTCTTTTCAAAAGTTTTATCACCTGACTAAATTGAATAAATATTATTGAACATTCTAAAATAGTATAAGAATCAAGTAAAATTAGACGAAAGGAGCGATGAATGAAAGTAAACCTCGTCAACAACGCCAGTAGGCAGCTTCCAAGTCCCAATGGTTTTTCCAGATTTTTCTTTAACCATCAGCACCTGCCCATCGAAAATAAATTAATTTTACTCATGTGATAAATGGTTCTTTTTAGTCCACTCTGGAAATGATCATATTTTTAAATATTTTGAAAATAAATAACTTTATATTACCTTTGGATAATAAGTTTTTATAGTCATATGACATATTCAAGATAATGAAATGCTTTGATACGTTCAAGATTATAATTTTTTTTATTTGTATTAATTTAAATTATGTCATATAAATTAAAACAGACCTGTCCATGTTGGTTGAGGACGAAAGCACCAATACCAACACGATGCGAAGCATTAGCAGGAAAAGTATGAGGTATTTCATGAGGAATCCAATAAATAAGCATCAAATACGTTGCCTCTGCGTGATGATACCAAAATCCCTCCTGCATTAATTTATTATCACATTATAATATCATTATTACTCATTTATATGAATTTTAAATAATCTAATCCTAATAATTAATTAGTAATTTTTGCATGAATATATAGTTTACCTTGACTGCTGTATCAACAAGATGAGCAAGTTCTATGGGCAGCTTAATCCAAACACCCTTCTTTCCCTGACCATCAAAATCAAAGGAAATATAACCAAAAAAAAAAATTAGTGATTTGAGGGATCAAGGTTAGTTTCTAAGTAGCAATCGCTTGTAATCTGAATATTTATTGACACTTATTGTTTTAGTAAAAATATTGTATTGCTATATTCACTTTGTCTTAATTTTATTAAGAAATTAATTGTGTGTAACAGATAAATAGATCAATCGTAATCTAGAATTTGAGCGAAAATCTGATATACCCCAACTAACCCTCTTGCGTGATAGCTAGTTAGGAGTGCATAAAATATCATTTATTCTAGATTACTAGTTAATATGATTATATGAAGTTATTCACAATTATTTTTTAAGTGATCAAACTATATAAATATTTTTCATTGACTACACACACGATGCATATAACTTAAACTTAAATATTACAAAATGAGTAAAGATCAACTAAATGGACATATATATACATACCTTTAGCCTCCAATGAGAAATGGAAGCCCTAAGCATAGTATGAAATTTAAGAGAATCCATAGGCTCCTCCTTCTTCATCTTCACAATAACTCCTCCATAATTATCTTCAATTGCCTCAAATATTTCCATTTTTATATCAATTGCCTCTCCAAAAGAATCCATTAATTCTGAGCTGTTCAAACAACTAAAGTGAATTAACATTTGGTAAAGAAATCTCAACAATTTAACTATTTAAGTGCTAAAACATGATATTTTTCTCTTCTTTTTTTTTTCTTCCAAAAACGTAAAGAAATCTGCAATCAGATATGTTGCATATTGCCCCTCACTACATTCTAATCACGTTTCAAATTAGATTTAGATATATAATTAAATAAGCAATTGCTTAGATATTTAGAGACAAATTCAAAATTTACATTTTATAAATTCTTGCAAGGAATCCACAATATTAATTAATTATAATTTCGAGCATGGAGTAAAAAGACTTGAGTAACAAAAACACATGTCTAATACTTCATGATTAGCACCTCAATGTACAGGGTAAAATTAAACTGGATTTATTGTGAAAATTTTAATGAGCTGATCAAGTGCCACGTGGATATGCATCATATGCATAGGAAAAAAGAAAATAAAGAAAAATTACTACCTTCAATTAGTAGTATATCTTTGCAATACGAAAACTAAAGTTATACGTAACTAGGAAATAAGTTTTTGTTAAGCTACTTTGGACAACGTACCAATTAACAAATCATACGTAACTAGGAAACTAATTTGTTCAGCTACTTTGGAAATGCATGAAACATTGTAACTAGAATGCCCTATATATACAAGCTGGCTGCCTAGCATCATCTTGATGACGAAAAATAATTTAATGGAAAAAATACATAAATTTTGAATGGAAATTGAGAAGAAATTTACTTGGCATGAAGCACATTCCTAGGGGTCGTCTTTTTGCTAATTATAGTTTGATTTTAATACTTTCTACTTGTCATTATATATTAGAAATATAGATCATTAATTTTACTTATCAATTTTAATATATTAAAAAAAGACCTTCAGTATCTTTATTCCCATTTCACATTTAAAAAGTTACTATTTTTTCATTAAAATTTTTCATTAAAAAATTATTCAATGTAGATATTCCCTCGGATATTTTAATTGAATTGATAAAAAAATAAAAAATATGTATATAGACAATGTTTTCATACAGAAAAATTAGAAAATTTCCCAATATTTTAGTCATAATTTGCTTTTCATCATGCTTTTTTCCAGTGAGATGATTCGATGAGAAATGAGTGAAAAAATCATATTATATAGCATAAAATTTTCACTATTCACAACGGGACTTTTGTTCCTAAAAGTATATTAATCTTAGCATTAATTACTTATTCATTAAATAATTTTTCAAAACTTATTATTAAACATCAAATAATATGAGCAGTATCTAATAAATATTTATATTAATTATTTTTTTTTAAAATATGTAAAATTTAAAATAAACGAATAAAGGTGAAGGAAGCATAACAATATGCATGTCACATGGTTGGACATAGCTAGGTAGTTGTTCATACATGAACAGGAAGGAGCCATCATATATATGACAAAGTAAATTTGCACCAAGTCCAATAATTAAAGCCGTGCTGATCGATACTTTTTCGTCCCAAATTAATTAAAATTTTGAGGTTTTTTGTAATATTTAAAATAGTTAAATTCAATATGAATATTTGAAACTTTTTTATATATATTTGCCCTTTCATTTATTGAAATTTTATATTTTCTAAAAGATAAATTACACAATATATTTATGACTTCACAAAGAACAATAGTGGAAAATATTATTTAAATTTTATCTTTGAATATTTTTATTAATATGTGTGTATTAATTCACAAATTCAATAAAAATAGAACGAAAGAAGTATAAATTAGAGTGGGTACATCAAGCAAACGCATGGATTTTACGTATGTTCATACAACATTAATGAAAGAAAGATTAACTTGACTATCATCAATTTCAGAGCATCAAATGATACGACTTTCCCTAAGAATCTGTTCACTCTTCCGTTCATAAACTTGTCCCGTATTGACTTGACACAGAGATTAAGAAATAGTAAATGATTGAGTAATTTTACCAAATTAATTACCTTTTGAATATAATAAATATAATGTCTAGAAAAATATAATAGGGAAATGACTATAATTAATGATAAGGATAAATTAGGAACTAAGTGTATTTTCATAAAATTGAGAAGTATTATTGGACATCCCAGTATAAGGGACAAAATAGTATTATGTCCAAAATATTATTGGACATCTCAATTTTGAAAGTTCAAATAAAGCAGAAAGTAAAAATTGACTATGTAATAATACTAAATATTTTATATTAATTATTATTCAAAATAAATTTTAGTTCAGATTCATGATTCACACCCAAGACTTAGAATTTCTCAAGTTGGGCTTGGACCTAATGGGTTTCTGCTAAGACTCGCAATTAGGGTATGTAAAATCTTGTCTATTATGTACGATTAAGAGTATATTTATACAAGAGTGAGATAGGCCCAAGCCTCAGGAAAAATAGGAAAAAGAATATACAATTACCATATTAACCTTAACACCCCCCTCAAGGTAAAGCATGCGGATCACAAATGCCCAACTTGCCAAGGAGATAATGAAACTGACGGGTTCCCAAAGCCTTGGTAAAGATATCCGCGAGCTGCTCGGTGGTAGGCACATGAGATGTGCAAATAGTCCGATCGCAGACCACGTCCTGAACATAGTGACAATCCACTTCAATGTGCTTGGTACGTTCATGAAAAACCGAGTTTTGAGCAATGTGAAGAGCGAATTGACTGTCACAAAACAACTGCATGGTTTGAGTGTGAGAGACCCCAAGATCAAGAAGGAGGGCTTTAATCCATTTAAGTTCAGAAGTAGCGGATGCCATGGACCTGTATTCGGCCTCAGCCGAAGAGCGAGAAACCGTGTGTTGCTTCTTGGTTTTCCAAGAGATAGGGGAGCCACCAAGAAACACGAGCCATCCAGTGAGAGATCGTCGTGTCAACGGACAACTAGCCCAATCGGAGTCACACCAGGCCGAGAGAGACAAGTCACACTGAGAGCGAAGCAGAATACCTTGGCCCGAAGAACTTTTGAGATAACGAACAACCCCGAGAGCAGCGGCCCAATGAGTGGTGCGTGGAACATGCATGAATTGAGCAAAAGTGTGAACTGCATAAGCGAAATCGGGCCTAGTGAAAGACAAATAGATAAGTCAGCCGACTAAATGCCGATAAGTTTCTGGATCTGAAAGAGGATCCC
>DF370042.1:0-13577 GCA_000787875.1 Solanum virginianum
AATGAACCAATCAAGGTATTAATAATACACAAAGCTAATGCAAGCACTATACAAATGCTAGTCCTTCTTACCAAGTGTCATGACATTGTGACCAATATGACGTGTAGTTGAAGTTCAATCACCTATTAAATGAAGATAAGGAAATTGGGTAGGATTGTTGACATTCTTAACCTGGACAAAGAGTTTTCTAAAAGTAAAATTTACTATTCTAACAGTGAATCAATGTACAATAGATTACAAGTACAACAAATCTGATGACAAGGATTTAATTCTTCTCCTATATATAAGGGGAAAAAGTTCACACAAATAAACAAGGCCTTTTGGTTTCAAAAACATAGTAGAATAACCTCTTTGGGTTAAAACGAGATTAGCGCGCGAGCGTGCGTCGCACGTGTGCATCAAGCCGTTAATCCCCAAAATTTATAAAAGAAGAATAATTTATTGAAAATAATAACTTACTTTAAACAAAAATATAGTGTTTTTTTGGAAAGCTTTTTGACTAAGCCACCAACTCATTGACACCACGTATAAAATTTATGTTGGTTGAAGAAGATAGTAATACAGAGAGAGGTGAGCAGATGAATGATATTAAGAACATCAACAACATTAGTAGTAATGCTGATGGAAGTGCATCTTCTAGTTCTAATATCAACAATTATACAACTCAGTCATCCATGCTCCCTCCTCCTACTATTGCTCAATATGGCAATGGCCCAAATGATATTCACTTTGCTCATCAATTATCCCATAGAAATGCGCCCAATTATAACAATCAAGTGTCTCCTCCTGAAGCCGAATTTTCACAACAAATGCTAGGCCTTCTTACCCAGTGTCATGACATTGTGACCAATCTGACGCGTACACTGGGCTATTTCCCTTACCATGTCCTTCCATAAAATAGGTTCTTTATTTTTGGAAGGTTTTTTGGCTAAGCCACCAATTCATTGACTCAATGCACAACATTTAGTGTCCAAAGAGCAATTCGTAAGCAAAAGGATGCAGATCAAAGTCTGCATATGCTAAAGGAGCTATTGCGGCCAGATATTGGAATTGCTTAAAAACATCTCCCTATTGTATAAACTGTATCGGAAAAATGATGAAAGTGATTGTGCTTTCTTGCTTGCTTTATTTTTTTCAACTCTTATACTGTTGCATCCGGTTTGCTCCCCTCCCCCCCTATCAACCAAAATCAAACCACCTGAGCTCTCCTAGAGATTTTCAGAATTGACATTTTATAATTTATAAAGCTAGAATATGTAGAACGGCTTAGAAGTTGTGGGCGTGCTGGTTTATCAAAGCGGAGTCTTGGGAAAAAAGAGAGTTGGCATTCAAATCAGTGGGCAACCGAGGTATTAAATAGAAAATAAAAATATACCCCTTGAAGAAGGCTGTCTAAATGATTGAGACACTTCTTGTGCTTGTTTAGAAAGAACAACACAAAAAGCTTCTGCATAAGTAGGATCATCTTCCTCAAAAACAACCTTCCTATAAGCCAACACGGTTGCCTTCATCTTAATAAATTTAAGATCCTCACGCATATTACTCATATGATTCAATGCCAACTTCCTCACAAATTCAACAGTATCTTTAGGTTGAAACCTTTCCCTAGCCTTCTTAACCTGACTAGCAGAGAATGTTCTTAACCTGACTAGCAGAGTAAGTACAATTCCTCTCAAGATCACTAAAATTTACAGCAAAGAACCCATTAACTGACACAACATGCAGTTTGTATTTCCTCCTACAATGACAAACCAAACCTAAAGCACTCCTCCGGCTCACTTCATCGATCCCTTCCTCCACTGCCTTTATAATGTTCTTCACATTAGTTTGCATAGACTTTTCAGCAAAAGTTGGTTCAAAAATGTACAAGCTCATCTAGATCGAACCAGCCATAGCTGCTATCACCATGAAAAGCAACCAAAATGTGACCCTCCCTTTTACTCCTTCGCACAAAAGGAGTAGCAAATGCCTGACTGAAGATGTGACCTGGCCACCAAGGGTGCGACTTCACCTTTCCCCATACCATATCCAGTTCAAACCCATGACCAACTGACCAGCATTTTCCATTTGCTGCAAACTCATCAAACTTAGAGAGTATTAAATCATACTCTGAAACAACATGCTCCAATTTTCCCTTCCTCACATCAGTTTTACTCGAAACCAATGCTGCCTTTTAGTTTCAAAAGCATATTAGAATAACCTTTTTTGGTTAAAACAAGATTAGCGTGCATGCATTGCACGTGTGCATCACGTCAAGTCGCTAATCACTGTAAATTATATAAAAGGAGAATAATTTATTAAAATAAATAAGTTAAGAGTATTAAAATAACAAGCGGCGGATAATTTCTAAAGCCATATTTATTTTAAAAAATACCCTTCACTGTATAATACAACGAAGAGGGTATGGAAAGGATTTGGAGGGCAATTATTGTTTTTTAACCATGCTAATGCATGCAATAAAAAGTTTTTGCATTGCTAATACCATGATTTGTCACGTATTAGTTATACATAGCATAATACAAAATAGAGTCTATAACAAACACTGGGTTGGAAAAATGAACCAATCAAGGTATTAATAATACACAAAGCTAATGCAAGCACTATATTTGAAATGCATCCTACCAATCGACCCCGTATAAATACAGTGAAAACACATACTACAACCATTAGTTATTTATACGATTGAAGATATCCAAATGGCTGAATTCACCTTTAGGCTCCATTCACTTCTCCTCTATAACAATAGGAGCTTACAACATTGACGTTGAACCTTCATTTCCCATTTAATAACAGAGACAAATAGTCCAAGGTGGTTATGTCTTGGATCGCGTATAACTTTTAGAAAACAAATGTATTATGAACTAATGTGCAACTCATGTTGTGTTTTCTTCCCTTTCTTACAATTCCTTTTGATTCACGCTGGTTGCACTAATGCACCCTATTGAGCATAACCGACGGTGAAATTTAATGCTTGGATGAGATATTGGTACTTTGATCAACTTATTTTAACATTCTACAATATTTTGGGGGTGGCTAGAAAAGTTCAGGGGATATATAAGGGGGAAAAGTTCCTTTAGCTTTCCCTCAGCTACTACCTTCCTATTCACACTAAATCTTCACCAGAACTGTAATGCGCCACTGTTGATGGCCTTTTGCGGCACTGCAGCCTGACATCAGTACCAATACCTAGTTACACAATCCAAATAAGTAGTTTCTATCCAATAGTTTGAAACAGAGAGGCTAAAAACATCGCAATCCCCCTTCAGCTTTAGTGTTCAAAGTGTATCATCCCAAATAATAAGCTACAGAATAATCCAAAGTTTCAAAAGCATAGTAGAATAACCTCTTTTGGTTAAAATAAGATTAGCGTGCATGCACGTGTGCATGCGTTCCACTTGTGCATCACGCCAAGCCGTTAATTACTATAAAATATATAAAAGGAGAATAATTTATTGAAAATAGCAATTACTTTAAACAAAGATATAGTGTTTTTCGGAAGGCTTTTTAACTAAGCCACCAACTCATCGACACCATGTGTAAAATTTATGTTGGGTGCAGAAGATAGTAATAGAGAGAGAAGTGAGCAGATGAATGATATTAAGAACATCAACAACACTCAAAAGTATTGCTGATGGAAGTGCATCTTCTAGTTCTAATATCAACAATTATACAACTCAGTTGTCCATGCTCCCTCTTCCTACTATTGCTCAATATGCCAATGCCCCAAATGAATTCACTTTGCTCATCAATTATCCCATAGAAATGCGCCCAATTATAACAATCAAGTGTCTCCTCCTGAAGCCGAATTTTCATAACAAATGCTAGGCCTTCTTACCAAGTACCATGACATTGTGACCAATCTGACGCGTACGTTGGGCTATTTCCCTTATCATGGCCTTCCATAAAATAGGTTCATCATTTTTGGAAAGCTTTTTAGCTAAGCCACCAACTCATCGACACAATGCACAACATTTAATGTCTAAAATGCAATTCGTAAGCAAAAGGATGCAGATCAAAGTCTGCATATGCTAAAGGAGCTGTCGCGGCCAGATATTGGAATTGCTTAAAAAAATCTCCTTATTGTATAACCTGTATCGGAAGAATGATGAAAATGATTGTGCTTTCTTGCTTGCTTTATTTTTTTTCAACTCTTACACCGTCGCATCCAGTTAGCTCCCCTCCTCCCCTATCAACATTCAACCAAAATCAAACCACCTTAGCTCTCCTTGAGATTCTCCGAATTGACATTTTAGAATTTATAAAACTAGAATATGTAGACCTGCTTAGAAGTTTTGGGCGTGCTGGTTCTTAATCAAAGCGTAGTCTTGGGAACAAAGAGAGTTGGCATTCACATCAGTGGGCAACGGAGGTATTAAAAAGAAAGTAAAAAATTTATCCACACAAGTCTTAATCAAAGTGGCCATTTGATCAATTCATATGTACAAATAATTTGCTGCTCCAAAATATTTTATGGCTTTCATATTACAAGAAAATAAATTTAATGCGAAATTAGTTCCAGTATTCAATAGTACTAACTTTTCTTAGGTGAAATTTATTTTGAAGGACAGTAATAATTAAAGTTCAATCACCTATTTAATGAAGATATAATGAAATTGTATAGGATTGTTAACATTCTTAATCTAAATTATCCGGACAAAGAGTTTTCTAAACGTAAAATTTACTATTCTAACAGAGAATCAATGTACAATAAGATTACAAGTACAACAAATCTGATGAAAAGAATTTAATTCTTCTCCTATATATAAGAGGAAAAACAAACAAGGCCTTTTAGTTTCAAAAGCATGGTAGGATAGCCTCTTTTGATTAAAACAAGATTAGTGTGCGTGCATTCCACGTGTGCATCACATCAAGCCATTAATCACTATAAAATATATAAAAGGAGAATAATTTATTCAAAATAGCAACTTACTATGAACAAAAATAATAAGTCGTCCATACTTTGTCACCAATCAATTCTCTTTCTCAGAATAGTTCTGCTAAAAAATCGACCCAAAAATAAGCTGCATTCACAGCCACTCATAATTATACGACAAAATCTCGCGTGCCCTGATACAAAGACCTTCCCCCTCCACCCTAAAAGAATCCCAACTCCATATTTTATTCTATCTGAAAAAAGAAAAACTAATAAAGTAGAAATACTTTTAATAAAAAAAAATCAATGAAAAACTGGTTTTCTATTATCAAAACTATTGCATCAAGCATCATTTTGTTGATTTGGAGGAGTTCCAGCAACCCATCCCCATACTCCACCAGAGCTCTGCCTTTGCTTGTCATTCAATGCCTCCTCTGATGCAGCTTTTTGTCGTTGGAGTAACTCAAGTTCTTTCTTTAAGCTTTCCAGAGTCTGTTGCTTTGGTCTTAGCTCTGCAACATCAACCTGTTGAAATAGCTTAAATTTGGTTACTTCCTATCTTATTAAGAAAGATAAACCACATGCCTGAATAACTCTAGCAACTATAGTAACTAACAGCTGCATTTTAAGTAACTATTGTCTTACTCCAAGGTTCTAACGCAGTACTCTTGTATTGTGGGTGGGTGTACAGTACAGCAGGAGACACATGCTAAGTGAATCTTCATCTTTTAGTTACAATACCGCCTTCTAATGTTCTCAGCTTTGGAATCCTCCGGTATATGAGAGTCAGGTGGTTGGAACTAATAACATATTCTAATCTGATCTATTTCTGCTAAAATGGAATGGAACTACTGAACCAGAAAGGATAGGGCAAAGTGTCAACATGCTGAAGGAAGATAACAATCACACTCTGAATACATAACAAAAAACTTAGGCAGTCATTTCATAACATCAGTTTATCAATGCAAAAGTTCAGAAATGAAATTGAAAATACCCCACAGGAAAGGCCTGCAAGATCTTTAAACTAATTTAGATGTTTCCAGTCAAATTATACAATCATTAACCTCAAGAAAACCCATAGATGTTTTAGGTCAAAATCATCCCAATCCACCACCACCCACCAGAAAAGGATTTGAAAAAGAAGCAGCAAATAGACACTACTTCTGCACATTAGTTAATATTGCTTTATTATGACTATGAAACCGAATAAAAAGATTGGGGAGTGACTCAATCATTTCTTTAGGAGTAATAGTGAAGATTAGTGATTGCTTTTAATGTAGAATTGTAGATCCACCAGGAACTACAACGAAAAAATGGAAGACAGCCAAATGAAACATTTAAAGGTGCCATAAACGAACAGTTGAAAACCAGAGTTCTAGACAAACTCACTTTTTTGTGGAAGGGAACCATAAATTACAAAGTAGCCTACTAACTCACAAAGCATCAAGAAAGTGCAAAAGATAGTAGCAGAACTTATCCTCACTAGAGTAGAAAGAAACAACTATTGATTAGCAGTTCAACCAAACCAAGATGAAAAATGTAAGCCACAGTTCCATCAAATTAGGAAGTAGCAAAAACTGCATAAATTTATGCTAAAACTCAAGGAAAGCAGACTTATCAATCTGAAGGAGTAGTTACCTTATAAAGATCTGTATTGCGAGCCTCAGCATCAGCCAAGTCTTGCTTCAGCTGAAGTGTTTGCAACTTTTCTTTGCTGAGAGATGACTCTTAACTCTTCCTTCTCAGCTTTGAGGGCAGCTAAAAGCCATTCACTAGTTTCTTCAACTTTGTTCACCTGCAAGATGAGATGTAAGTTCAAGTCTCAAGAAAGACGAGGAAAAAAGAAACAAAATGATAGCAGAGAAGAGTATTATCATAGAGAACAAGATTGTGACTGAAGAACGTATAAAGAGGAACGTACAAATTCTGTTTTGAGAAATTTCTGTATAAAGTTGGGTATTAAATGAAAAAGGCCATAAAATGACTATTTAGAAAGTTGGGTTTTCTGTTTTGAGACATAATGTTTTCGCTCTCTATTCACAAATAAGTGACGATGTAGAAAGTTGGGTTTTCTGTTTTGATCTTTTTGCATTTGATAAAATTATATGGTTTAATATGCTTGTCTTCTTTTTCTATTTTCATGTTTAACAAACAAAAAGAGTTAACTTTGCCATTAAGTTTATCTTCTGATAAACTTATTCTTTGAGTATATGTTGAAGGAAAAGAAGTAAAGTAGAATTTACTCAACTAATGTACAGGATCAAGAAGTCTGTTAAAGTGGTCATGAGCTAACTGATTAAGTCTAGTCCTAGTCAGTTACTCTAAAGCTTTTATATGTGTGTGTGTGTGTATATATATATATATATATTCATCTACGCATTTGTAAGTGATTAAGAAAGAATAAGACGAAACCACAGCCTTTCTCTTCTCATCTAATCTTTTACTCTCTCTTTTATCTCTTCTTGGTTTCTGCTTCCTTTGGATTGTGAATGTATTCATCAAGAACACCTTCATCACTGATCATAACATGTATCAGAGCATTCAAACTAGCAATCTAGTTTGTAAGATCTTTCCAGGAAAGTGGTGAATCATTCTTGATTGTTCTTGCTGTGAAGAAGTATGGCTACCAATGAAACTGATGCGTGTGGGAGTTCACTACCCACTGTAATTGTTGGAAGTACACAGAATGCAGGAATGGATTATAATCATCCACTGTTCTCGTCACCTGCTGATCAGAGTGGGATTCAAATTGTGTCTTTCCAGTTGACAGGAATTGAGAATTACTCAACTTGGTATAGGTCGATAAGAATTGCCCTGCTTGGAAGGAATAAGATAGGGTTGGTAGATTGATCTTGTACCAAAGAGTCATTTCCTGAGTCAATGTGGAATCATCGGGAGAGAGTCAATGCAGTTGTTCTTTCTTGGATCATGAACACTGTATGAAAAAGCTTGCTAGGTGGAATCATGTATGCATCAAGTGCACAGGCTGTTTGGGAATATCTGTTTGAAAGGTTCAATAAGGTAGATGGCTCAAGGATCTTTAACTTGCACAAAGAAATTGCTACATTGTGTCAAGATACTTCATCTGTATTTTACTTATTTCTCCAAATTAAAAAGTTTGTGGGAAGAGTTTGAAGCTATAATTCCACTTCCTAGCTGTAACTTTCCCAATTCAAAAGGATATATAAGTCATTTACAACAGATGAAACTATTTCAGTTTTTGATGGGACTAAATGAGTCTCATAATCAGGCTAGAGGACAAATTTGTTAATGACTCCTATTCCAACTGTAAACCAAGCTTATGCTATGGTCCTAAGTGATGAACGTCACAAGGAAACTGTTGTTAACTCTTGGAAGTTGGTACTACTCCGGCCTCTCTGAGTAGTGTGGATGTAGCAATGTCTGCCACGAATTCTGTTACTGGTGCCCCTAAAATCAAGAAGAATTATGCTTTGCAGTGTGAGTTCGGTAAAATGAAGGGTCATGTTAAAGAAACATGCTACAAATTGATTGGGTATCCTCAAGACAGGTCTAAGAAGAAGAGTAATGGAAATACAAGACCTCAAGGTCACTACCGACAACACGCAGGAGCAGCATACAATGTAATATCTGATAGTTTTGAACAAGACAGTGGTGATCACTGTATTGGGCGGAGTCAACATGGTCACAAAGGTAAACAAATTCAGAATGATACGAGTCTGGCCAATACTGAACAAAACATGCAAGGGGGAGCTTATCCATTTACAAGGATCAGTATGAGCAAATTATCAACCTTTTGAAGAATAAAACTAATACTGCTTTATCAGCTGCTGCTACAGGCATCAGTACAGCCTTTCTCGCCTCTAAAAGTCCTAAAGAATGGATAATAAATACTGGTGCTACCAATCACATGGTAGCTGATCAACATATGTTGGATCCTACCACTGTCACAAAAATAGAACATTCCAGAAAAGTATTTTTACCCAATGGTGAATCTGCTGTGATTACACATATTGGTTCAAGTACTTTATCTACTAGAAGTACTATTAAGAATGTGTTACATCTACCTAAATTTCAATTTAATCTCATGTCCGTGTCTAAAGTGACAAGAGAGTTACAATGCTCAGTTAGGTTCTTCCCTGGTTTCTGCCTGCCTGTTTCAAGATCTATACAATGGGAAGGTGAAGGAGATTGGTAAAGTAGAAGATGGAGTATACATTCTGGTGAATCAGGAACATCAGTATCACAGAAGAATAGCATTAACAACATCATCTGACAAAACTCTTGTCAAGACAAGTGCAGATATATCACTATGGCATAGAGGACTTCGACATGTAGCCACTACTACTCTAAACAAGGTTCTAGATTCCAGTATAGAAGTTATATCTGAAAAACTAAAGAACTGTACTGTATGTCTATGTGCAAAGCAAAATAGACCTCCTTTTCAAAACAGCAGTATTAGTACTATGTCTGAATTTGATTAGTTCACATGGATATGTGGACCATACAAAGTCCCTATATTTGATGGGAACAAGTATTTCTTAACAGTAGTGGATGACTTCACTAGAATGACATGGGTGTTGTTGCTAAAGCTAAAGTCTGATGTTTGTGTGATTTTAAAACAGTTTATTGCCTACATAATACTCAGTTTGGTAAAACAATCAAAGTATTGAGAACTGATAATGGTACAGAGTTCATGAGTTCAGCATGTACAAATGTGTTACAGTCCTCAGGAATCATACATCAAACCAGCTGTCCCTATACTCCTCAGCAGAATGGAATTGCTAAAAGGAAGCACAGACATATACTTGAAGTTACTAGAGCTATCAGGTTTCAAGGGAAAGTTCCTATAAAATTTTGGGGCATATGAGTTCAGACAGCTGTATACTTGACAAACAGGTTGCCTAGTACAACACTGCATGACGCATCTACTTATGAGAAACTATATGATAAGAAACCTATGATCACTCATTTAAGAGTCGTAGGGTCTTTAACATTTGCCAAAAATCTGTAGGAGTCAGATAAGTTACAGCAAGGTCAAGATGTCAGTGTTACTAGGCTATTCTGCCACTCAAAAAGGCTATATCTTGTTTGAAATCAAAGAAAAAAAAGATATTTGTTAGTAGAGATGTTGAGTTCAGGGAAGATGTTTTTCCATTCTCTCAAAAATCTCACCAAAAGGAAGCCATCTTTCCTATAACCTCAACTGACTGAGCACCGTGCCATCGTTCCGGTGAGTACTTTTTTATATCTAATTTGTGTAGCACCGTGTCATCTTTTCGGTGACTACTTTTTCATGTTTATCATGTGTAGCACCGTGGCATCTTTCCGGTGACTACTTTCTCAAATTCGATTTGTACAGCACCGTGCACAAGACATATCCAGAGGAACTGTTACTTCTTCAGCTAATCAAGATAGTACAACCAGTACTATACCATTATTCAATAATATTTTTCACCATATTTCTCACATGGTATCAGAGCTTCTACGGACTTGGTAGAAAATCAAAGAGCTTTTGCTACCGGCGGACAGCTATGACCCATATATGCCGCGCGTCTAGCCAATGATTATGTTAGCAAAAAAAAAAAAGATTAGGTCACCATGCGTCAATTTTCGGTGACTTTCTAGGGTTGTTTTGTGTCAACCCCACATCTGCAGTGTTTGTGGAGCACCGTGCCATCGTTCCGGTGAGTACTTTTTTATATCTAATTTGTGTAGCACCGTGTCATCTTTTCGGTGACTACTTTTTCATGTTTATCATGTGTAGCACCGTGGCATCTTTCCGGTGACTACTTTCTCAAATTCGATTTGTACAGCACCGTGCATCTCTCCGGACTACTTCTTATATTCAATTTGTGTATTACCGTGAATTTTTCGAACTTCTCATATTCGATTTGTATAGCACCGTGCATCTCTCTGGACTACTTCTCATATTCAATTTGTGTAGTACTGTGAATTTTTCGAACTACTTTCTCATATCTGAGTTGCACGACACTGTGTCTTTTTGGTGACTCAGATTTGATTTACGTAGTTCCATTCGTCTTTTCAATGACTCATCAAATCTAATTAGCATAGGGTTGTGCCATCATTCCGACCATATCCATACAATTTCTCTTTTGCGGTAGGGTCATGCCGTCAATATGATCCCACCTATATAATTTCTGTTTTCCAGTAGGGTCGTGCCATCATTACGATCCTATCCATATAATTCTCTTTCTCAGTAGGATTGTGTCATCATTCCGACCCTACCCATGTAGTTTTATTTCTCGAATTGTGACCACTTTCAACCATCATATCTAATAACCCAGTGCATGGTTTTTATTCAATTGGACATTAAGAATGTCCTTTTTGTGATGGTCTCAAGGAAGAAGTTTATATAGAGCAACCACCTAGTTTTGTTGCTAAGGGGGAGTCAGGTAGACTTGTATGTCAATTGTGTAGGTTACTCTATGACCTAAAACAGTCTTCTCAACCTTGGTTTGGAAAGTTCAACATTGTGCTTCAGGAATTTATCACTTTGTGTTTTATCGACATTATGTATCAAATTCAGTATTTCATAAAAAGACCAAGCACATTAGTATATGGAATCCTACTTGGAAAAGAATTGTATTATAGTATCCTAGTTGGAACAGGAGTCTATATAGTATCTATAAATAGGGTCTCAATGTAATAATCTAGACAATAATTCAATAATATTTTTCACCATATTTCTCACACCATTAACGATACTGTTGAATTCATGAGGAAGTTGGCATTGTAGCATAGGATTAAATTACATGAGGATCTTAACTTTGTTAAGAAGAAGGCAACCGTGTTGGCTTATAGGAAGGCTGTTTTTGAGGAAGATGATCCTACTTATGCAGAAGCTTTTGGTATTGTTCTTTCTAAACAAGCACAAGAAGTGTCTCAATCATTTAGACAGCCTTCTTCAAGAAGTGAGACACTACTTGTGCTTGTATAGAAAGAACAAAGTTAAGATCCTCACGCACTTTACTCCTAGGCTTCAATGCCAACTTCCTCACAAATTCAACAGTATCGTTAGGTTGAAATCTTTCCCTAGCCTTCTTAATCTGACTAGCCGAGTTAAATACAGAAGTTGCCGTCAATAAGGTGGGGATCATCAAAACGCCAAACAAATTAATTCGGTGATGAAAAAGGGACCCTCTTGATAAAACAAGAAAATGGTTATTGCTCCCGATTTAAGGCTAAAGAATTTCTTGCCGCTACCTCTCAGATCTATTGCCAATATTCGAAGAAATTCTGACCCCCGGTCGAAATAGGGATAGAATTTTTTCAATTCAAATCGATTGAAAAAAAAGAATTCTATCAATTTTTTTAAATAAATGATTGGCTACACAATTCCTCTCAATATCACTAAAATCTACAACAAAGAACCCATTAACTAACACAACACGCAATTTGATTTTCCTCCGACAATGACAAACCAAACCTAAAGCACTCCTCCGGCTCACTTCATCGATCCCTTCCTCCACTGCCTTTATAAAGTTTTTCACATTAGTTTGCATAGACTTTTTTAGCAAAAGTTGGTTCAAAATGTACAAGCTCATCTAGATCGGACCAACCATAGCTACTGTACCATAAAAAGCAACCAAAATATGACCCTCCCTTTTACTCCTTCGCACAAAAGGAGTAGCAAATGCCTCGCTGAAGATGTGACTTCACAACCAAAATATGACCCTCCCTTTTACTCCTTCGCATAAAAGGAGTAGCAAATGCCTCGCTGAATATGTGACTTCACCATTCCCCATACCATATCACTCATTTCAAACCCATAACCAACTGACCAACCTTTTTCATTTGTTGCAAACTCATCAAACTTAGAGAGCATTGATATCACACTCTAAAAGAACAGGCTCCAAATTTCTTTTCCTAGCATCAGTTTTACTAGAAAGCAATGATGCCTTTTAGTTTCAAAACCATAATAGAATAACCTCTTTTGGTTAAAACAAGATTAGTGTGCATGCGTTGCACGTAAGCCGTTAATCACTATATAATATATAAAAGGAGAATAATTTATTGAAATACCAACTTACCTTAAACAAAAATATAGTGTTTTGGTTAAAACAAGATTAGTGTGCATGCTTTGCCCGTAAGCCGTTAATCACTATATAATATATAAAAGGAGAATAATTTATTGAAATACCAACTTACCTTAAACAAAAATATAGTGTTTTGGTTAAAACAAGATTAGTGTGCATGCGTCGCACGTGCGTTCCTCTACTATCCAATTTCATTATATCTTCATTAAATAGGTGATTGAACTTCCATTACTATTGTCCTTCAAAATAAATTTCACCTAAGAAAAGTTATTTCTAAATAATTTAGGTTTGGCTTGTCATAATAGAAGGAAATGCGAACTGCGTGTTGTGTAAGTTAATAGGGTTCTTTGCTCTAGATTTTAGTGATCTTGAGAAGAATTGTACTTACTCTGCTAGTCAGATTAAGGCTAGGTAAAGGTTTCAACCTAACGATACTGTTGAGTTCTTGAGGAAGTTGGCATTGAAGCATAGATTAAGAAGGCTAGGGAAAGGTTTCAACCAAACGATACTGTTGAATTCGTGAGGAAGTTGGCATTGAAGCCTAGGAGTAAAGTGCCTGAGGATTTTAACTTTGTTAAGAAGAAGGCAACCGTGTTGGCTTATAGGAAGGGTGTTGTAGGTTACTCTATGACCTAAAACAGTCTTCTCAACCTTGGTTTGGAAAG
>DF370041.1:1125-13578 GCA_000787875.1 Solanum virginianum
ACCCAGATCAATCAAAGCATATACATCAAAGTCAAAGATTTTCAATATACCAGTAACAACGTCGGGGACCTCACCAACCCCTTGCCTCCCATGTAGATCATAAAACCGGTTGTGCCTTGGGGTACCACCTTGAGGACCACCTCTATCCAATGGAACCGCATTAACACCCCAAACTTTGCCACAGTTTCTCGAACAATCTATCTTCTTGTTACCAAGATCCCTACATTCAAAACATGCATTAGAACCCTTCAAACATGGACCTTTATGCTTCCTTCCACATCTAGGACATGCCTCTATAGGAGCCACACCACCAACACCTTAAGGCCTAGGGAAGTCATTGGCAAACCTCCACATCCAGGAAACACATCAATAGGAGACACACAACCAACACCTTAAGGCCTAGGGAAGTCATTGGCGAACCCCCTATTTGTAGCATAAAGAGGCCCTTGGCCTTGGTGAAATCTAGCACCCTTTTGGAACTTGCCCTCAAAACGGGCCCTCTTGGCTTCCTAGCCCCTTTTTTCCTCAACTTTTCTTCTTCTATTTGCTCGACATATGTCATCAACCGAGATAAGTCCATCTCACCAATAAGAATGGCAGACCAGCATTCTTTACTTACCAAGTCGAAGACCCCCATAATAAACTTATTTATTCTTGACCTAGAATTGGCTACCAAGTGAGGAGCATACTTTGAAAGTTGATTAAATTTAAGGGCATACTCCCTCACACTCAAAGAACCTTGTTTTTAGTTCATAAACTCCACCAACTTTGCATCCCTAAGCTCAAGAGGGAAAAATTGATTAAGGAAGGCCAATTTGAACCCTCCCAAAGTACCATATTACCAACCTCCCTTCTCACCCTTCCATTGCTCATACCAAATTTAGGCTACCCCTTTAAGTTGGTATGCCACCAACTCCGCCTTTTCATTTGGCTCAATACCCATGATATTCAAGATTTTGTAGACCTCATCAATAAACTCTTGTGGATCTTCATCCATCTTTGATCCATGGAAAACTAGAGGATTCATCCTCATAAGGTGTCTTACCCTAGCTCCTGGGGTATTATCATGAGGGGCTTGGGCCCCTTGTTGGACTTGGTTGGCCACCACTTGGGCAAGCATAGCAAGAGCATCTCAGAACTCACCATTGTTAGGTTGCTCCTTGGGAGTTTGGGCCCGTCTTCCTCTAGTGTTTGGTATGATCAAACATAGCAAAGAATAATCCTTAGGAAGGAAAAACTTACTACAACTCTATAGCACGACATTAAATATGAAGAAGGGAAACATTTCCTAAAATGTCGCATACCCTCCTATTCATAGTCATGGCGCGCTTTACAACCATGAATAGGACTCTAATTAACGTGGTGTGTTGGACTGTGAGGATCTATCAACCTAGCTTTTTGATAGCAAGTTTGTCACGACCCAAACTTAGGGCCTGGATGTGACATAATAAATGGGGAAATCGAAAGAACCCCAATCAACTTATCATTATATATCATTGGTTGCGGAAGTATGTAAAAGACATAAAATAAGTATAAGGGGAAAAGGGGGCTAAGGGATAGCTTGCAAAACAACACCAATAAGTGCCAAGGAGTCATAGCTCATATCATAGATACCATACTTGTCCACAAACACCTCTAGATACATAGATAGAGTGGGGTACAAGACAAAGTAACCAGGCTCACCCTCATCATCAAAATAGAACATAAGAAAGAGTTTCAATACATAGATAATATCAATATAGACTAAGTTCCTTGGAGGGAAGGATTTACTAATTAGCTATGAGTAAGACCCATCTAACCATGTGTAGGAGAAGGATGATCAACTTATGCACCAGTTCCTACATGGTGGTATTTGTAGGCAAGAGTATCCGTTTGTACATTTGAATGTACTACCTATGTGGGATGCAATGCAACAAATGATAAGCTTCACAATCAATATGCATAGTAATAAACAATATGCATGATATAGCAATATGTCATGTATGATCAATGCATAGGTAAAACATGTTTGAATAACTCATGCTCATATAAGATGTGATAAGTAAAGAATAGATCAAGCTAGATTTCTAGCCTTGGCTAGCTGATGATGATCATTTCTCTTATAAGATATCATATATGAAGAATAGACCAAGCTAGATTTCCAACCTTGGTTGGTCGATGATGGTCACACCCTATCATCTTAGGTGGTGTGGTACAAACCCCTCACATGGTTGATGATGGTCACACCCCATCATCCTAGGTGGTGATGTACAAACCTTTCACATGGTTGATGAGTACAAAACCCCAACTCGATTGATGATGGTCACACCCTAATCATACTAGGTGGTATGATAAACCCCTCACATGGTTGACGAGTACAAACCCCCAACTCAATTGATGATGGTCATACCCCAATAGTCATAGGTGGTTTAGTATGAACCGCTCATATGGTTGTGTATGGTCTAATGCAACTCTTTATATAGAATTCATCATGTTAATAAGCTCAATCCATCATCATATAGTCAATCATATCATATCTCATACTTTGGACCTTCATTTCCACAAGAAACCCTAGCCGAACATTTTATCAAACACTTGGGGTGTATGTAATTAGGGTAAAAGGCCATGCAATTTAGAGATGGAATCATGTAAGAAAATCTATAGTAAAACCATCAATCAACACCTTACAACACCCTCAAGGATTCACATCAAAACCCCTCATCAAATTCCATATTAGATAAAACATTTGGAGCTCAAAACATGCTAAATCAACCTTTCATAAACTTAAATCACTGTACAGTATATTTCTCAATATACAAGACCCATATGTAAAATTAATTTTAACTCATGCAATATTGGTAAAAAGAAGACTTAGTCACCATGGGTGAAAGGACCCAATGGTTCAACACCACATACCTTAGCTTTGATGAATTTCTTGGTGATGTTTGAAAATGGAGGTTTGAAGCTTGAAGAGAATCCTTAGTTTTGGATGAGGGTTTTGTGTCTTGAATTTTGGAGTAAAAATGTGGCTATGTGTTTTTGGGAAGTACTGGAACATGTTTAGGATGATATAAGGGTGAAATTTGGCTAAGTATAGATAAAAACACATTTAGGAAACTTGGGCCCAACACTTAGAATATTTTGGGCCACACTAGAAAACAATTCCAGGCAAAATACACCTCTCCGCGATGTGGAGAAGAAATTACACTAAAGCGTGCCCTTGACGCGTCACGGAGGGAACGTGTAAACGTGATTGGAATTCATCACTTAAAAATTTATAATTGCTAATCTTTTGCTCTTAAATCGGGTTTAGACCTTTTTTCACCTAGTTTTGACCCTTTGATTACAAATATGAAGTTGAATTTTTGAAATAGTCAACATATTTTAAGATATACAGAAATTAAAATTCTGGGCATTCTGAGGCACGTTTTGGTGCACCTTTTGGTGTTGTTACAAGATAAGGGCTTTCTCAGGCCGAGTATTTCTCCTTGTGGTGCTCCTATCTATTCGTGCAAAAGAAAGATAGGTCTCTCAAAATGTGCATTGATTATAGGAAACTAAACAAGGTCACGACAAAGAATAAATATCCTCTCCAAGGATAGATGACCTGTTTGACCAACTTCAGGGTGCCTCTTGCTTCTCAAAGATAGACCTCAGATCTGATTACCATAGTTGAAGGTAAGGGAATATGATATTTCAAAGACAACCTTTAGGACTAGATATGGATATTTTGAGTTCTTGGTCATATCTTTTGGGTTGACTAATGCACCTTCAGCCTTCATGGACTTGATGAATATGGTGTTCAAACAATATATTGATATTTTTTTGATCATGTTCATCGATGATATTTTGGTGTTTTCAAGAGATGAGGAGGAGTATACCAATCATCTCAGAGTTGTGCTCTAGACTCTTAAAGATCATGAGTTGTACGCAAAGTTTTTGAAGTGTGAATTTTAGCTTAAGTTAGTTGCTTACTAGGCCATATTGTTTCGAGGGATGGTACTCAAGTAGACACCTAAAAGATTGAAGGGGTTAAGAACTGGCCTAAACCGACCTCCCTAACTGGCATAAAAAGTTTCTTGAGGTTAGAAGTCTATTACCGTAGATTTTATGAGGGTATTTCTCCCCTATCCTCACCATTGATTAAGTTGACTCAAGAAAGGGTCAAGTTTCAATGATCCAAAGAATGTTAGAAGAGCTTCCAAGAGTTGAAAACCCGACTAACTACTACACCAGTTTTAACATGGGCTAATGGGACAGAAGACTTTATGATATATTGTGATGCATTAATAGTTGGATCAGGTTATGTGCCAATGCAAAGAGGCAAAGTGATAGCCTATGCCTCAGGATAGCTTAAGGTTCATGAGAGGAACTATCCACTTATGATCTTGAGTTGGCAACGATGGTGTTTGCACTTAGGATTTGGCACCACTACTTATATGGAGTGCATGTGGATGTGTTCACTAATCACAAGAGCCTGCAGTATGTCTTCAGTCAAAAAGAGCTCAACATATAGCAGAAAAGATGGTTGGAGTTACTCAAGGATTATGACATGAGCATTCTCTACAACCCAGGTAAAGCTAACATTATTGTTGATGCTCTTAGCAAGTTGTTGATGGGTAGTATAGCCCATGTTGATGAAGGAAAGAAGGAGTTACCCAACGAAGTGCATAGATTGTTCCGATTGGGAGTTCAGCTCTAAGAGAATGAAGAGGGAGGAATCAATGTTCAGAATATGTCTGCTTCATCTTTAGTGGCAGAGGTGAAAGAAAAGCAAGACCAAGATCCTATCCTACTTCAATTGAAAGAAGCTATACACAAATAGAATGTGATGGTCTTCTCCAAATGGGGACATGGGTTGTTGAGATACCAGAGTAGATTGTGCGTTTTAGATGTTGATGGTGTTTGAGATAGAATTATGGCTGGAGCCTACAGCTCTAGATATTCCATTCATCCTGGCTCTACTAAGATGTACCACAACTTAAGGGAAGTCTATTGGTGGAGTAAAATGAAGAGGGATATTGCTGAGTTTGTTTCCAAGTGTCTAAACTCTCAATAGGTTAAAGTTGAGCATCAATGTCCATGTGGATTAGCTAAGAACTGTGAGATTCCTAAATGGAAGTGGGAGATGATCAATGTGGACTTCATTACTGGTCTACCGAGGTCCCAAAAACAGCATGATTCTATATGGGTGATTGTGGATAGGATGACTAAATCAGCTCACTTCTTAGCAGTTATGATTACTAACACTGCAAAAGAGTATGCCAAGTTGTACATTCGTAAGATTGTGAGGTTTCATAGAGTTCCCTTATATATTATCTCGGACAGAGGAGCTCAATTCACCTACCAATTTTGGAATCCTTCCAGAAGGGATTGGGTACTAAAGTGAATGAGATTACTTCCTTTCATCCTCAGACAGATGGCTAGGTGCACGTACCATTAAGACTTTGGAGGATATGTTAAGGGCTTATGTCCTTGACTTTAAAGAAAATTGAGATGACCACTTACCATTGATGAAATTTTCATACAATAATAGTTATCATGCAAGCATTCAGATAGCTCCCTATGAGGCTTTGTATAGGAGAAGATGTAGATCACCAATTGGGTAGTTATAGGTTGGAGAAGTCGAGTTGATTAAAGGTCATAGAGAAGGTAAAGGTCATTAAAGAAATGTTGAAGACTGCACAGAGTCGCCAAAAATATTACACCGATATATGGAGGAGAGACCTAGAGTTTGACATGAGTGATTGGCTGTATTTGAAAGTGTTACCCATGGAAGGTATCATGAGATCTATATGTCTTCACTATATTGGTCCCTATCAGATTGCAAAGAGGATTAGAAAGTTTTCTTATGATTTATATTTACCTTCTGAGCTAGATGCGATCAATTCGATATTTCACATCTCGATGTTGAATAAATGCTTGGGAGATCATGTCTTGGAATCCCATTGAGAGTATTAGAGTGAACAATAGCTTGTCTTATGAATAGATTCTAGTCCAAATCCTTGATCATCAGATTCGCAAGTTGAGAACCAATAAGATTGCCTCAGTCAAAGTCCTTTGAGTAAGCCACGTGGAAAGCTGAGGAAGATATGAAAGTTAAATACCCACATCTATTCATGCCTGATGATGAGAATGTTAAAGGTAATGTCCTTACTCTTGATTTGAATTGATTTGTCTAACAATGAGTTGATGTGTCTATTCTTGAGTCTGAATAGTGATTGCCTAAATTGTTGATGGGTTATGAGTTCAATTTGTTAAGTGAGTACTAAGAGGAGCCTTAATTGTTATTCATGCCTTAATGTCCATCTTTACTCATCATTCGAGGATGAATGATTCCAAAGGGGAGATGACATAACACCTGGCAAAATTACCAAAATACCTCAAGATGAGAGATGTGCGCATAATGTGTCTTCCCAAAAATCCGATGGAAAATTTGAGGCCGAAAATGTAATCAACTTGAAACATTATGTGGGAAAATTTTCTTGGTTGATTTTTAGAGCAACTGGATAAAAATAATTTTTTGATAAGAAAACTCATTCCAGTGAGAGTGTACGACATGTCCGCATTGCAAACTTGTAGCAGATTCACAATTAAATATGATTATAATATTTTCTATGGGATTAGAAAATCGATCAGAAAATTTTTGGAAAAAAATGTTCTAGTACGCGATAGGTCCGTATAGCAGGCCTGGTTTACCCACTAATATAGCAAAGTTCAAAATTTTAAATCTTTGGACAACATTTCAGATATTTCTTCACCACTTCTAAACTTAATACATGACTAATTAAATGACTAAAAAAGGTTTCTAAACCCACTCTAAAGTCTCTTACGCTAAAATTGAGTTAGAGTTCTTGAGAGAAGAAGAGAAGAAAAGCTAGGGTTCCAAAGGATGAGGTCAATTTCTTGTGAAGATTAGTGTCGTCCTTCATTCCAGTATGTAAGGCTGACCTAAAGCATGAGATATCCATGATTGTGATGGAATGGGTTATAATAGCATCGTTCACATGATTGCATGTTATTTGAACACCTTTATAATGTTTAAATTATTTTTGCTTGCATTGCATAATTTATAAACTTGCTTTTTGAAAAAATGGTTTGAATTCCTGCATTGGTCATAAACCATAGGTGTCTTTTACTAAGACTTGCAAGAATGAACTTAAGAGATGTGTCTAGAGCTTTGACGGTATGAATATGCATGTGGCTGTGATTGTGATCCTAATATGAGAGAACTGATGACGATATTGAAGCAACGTGATGTTCCTGGAGTCTTACATATCATGAAATTAATCCTAAGATAATGATCCTAATCCAAGAGTTGATGGTTGATGTAATGAATTGAGTTAACAATGTGCAATAAGACTAGTTAGAAGAGTAATCCAGATGATTGAGGTGTTATGAGTATGTCAAGTCCTGGGAGGAGTATTAAGCAATGAATTAAGTAAGAGTAGATAATAACTTAAACTCAATAACTACATGGCCAGCTTATGAGAGGATTGAACCATAAAATTGGATGTTTTCTTATCCCAAAAGAGGACTTGATGTTCTTTATTATGGATCCACCAATGTGATGTCCTTTATCCAAAAAGGTTCTAGATGGATGTGGCAATGATATTGCTTCGTTGTATCATCATTGGCTCATAGGGGATGGTTGTTGGTTAGAGAAACTCCAAGATAGGTCATGACGGTATCTTGATGTGATGATTAAGTTCCTTACTTTTCAAGTTGAATCTCTTGAGTTGAGTCTATGACTTAGATAAGTTGATACTTGAGTTGAGTGTCTTTTATGATGTTCTTTTATTTACAGCTATTTTACATACACATACATTCTACGTTCTGATGTCTATTTGGGCCTACATCTTCTTATGATGCAAAGAAAAGTACTTGAGGTCTTGAATAGGCGTTCTATTGAAGGTGTATTCCTCCTAAAATTGATTGGTGAGCCCTTCCCTGCATTTGGAGGATACCATTTTATATTTCTTATACTTTGACTTAGTTTTATTTTGAGTTGTGGTAGCCATGGCTTGTCATGGTACCATTCTAGATTGTAGAGGTAGAGGCTTCATAGACTAGAAATGGTTGACTTGATGTTGAGGTGCTTCTTTCCTTGAATTGAGTTTTCTTTAAATCTACTATTATGACACAAATGTTGAGTTTGACTTCATTGGCCTATGGCCCTTATTCATTGAATTAGAAGTAAACTTAGTTGCCCACCCTTATCTCTCCTTTATTCTAAAGTCTTCCACTGATTTAAATGAATGAATGACTCTCATAAGGCCAAATGGTTTGCTTGGGGGATTACCAATAATCTTTGAGTGTCGGCCATTATAGGGTACCCTCCCTAGGAGTGACATGAGCCAAGGAAGGATGGATGAAGTACAATAGGCGTAGACACATTGCAAACGAAAACTTAAAGGTCCTAACGTATATAGGATAATGTTAGCTGCTATAGTGTCTTGGGTATAGAAGGAAAGAATCTTTAGAGTGTTTCAATAGTATATATGTGATGCCCTATGAGGGTACCCTTAGTGTGGCTGGCACTCAGAGACTATTGCTAGTCTCCATGTAAACCACTCAGCCTCATCGCATTAGTTCAATCATATTTTAATAGCGAAAAACGTCAATGGAGAAGAATGCTCAAAGAAAATGAATGTCAACTGATATAAAAGGGCCAAAAGCCAAACAAGCTATCCATCATCTAAGCAAGACTAGTATAAAAGAAACTAGTCAATAATAACATTCAATCGACATGTCAACAGTCTAGTCTATGAAGCCTCTAAACATCTGACTAAGTGGTACCAATGACAGACCCATGACTACCTCAAAAATAGAATAAATAGGTCTAAACTCAAAGCTAGAAAGAAACATAATGTCCTCTGAGAGTAGGGGAGGGGTTACCAATCGACTGCAAAGAAATAGGTCCTCAATAGGGCGCCTGCTGATGACCACTATTAAGTGTCTCTACATTATGAAAAGATGCAGGCCAAAATGGACGTCAGTATATGGAATGTACATGTATGTAAAATGGCAGAAAGAAACATACAAAGGAAGAATAACATCAACTCATCTATCTCAACTCAGAAAATAAGAAACTTAATCATCGTGTCAAGAGTCTAAAGTAAGTATGCAATTTAGACAATGACTACACATCTATCATCTACATCCCATCCACACAGAGTACTATCAAGGCCTATTTTGGGAGTTTCTCTAACTGGAAACTATCACCTATGAGCCAGTGATGATACAATGAAGCAATATCATTACCACATCCATCCAACACCCTACTAGGGGTATAGGACATCTCATCAATGGATCCAAAATCAGTAACATCAAGTCCTCATATTGGGACAATAGGAAATATTTAATTTTTTTACGGTTCAATCATCTCTTATGCGGGCTACATAGTTATTGAATTCAAGTTGGACTTACTATAACTCAATTTTGTGCTTAATACTCCTCCCAAGACTCAATATGCTCATAATAAATCAACCCTATGGGTACTCATTCCTCTAGTTCATTGGACATTCATCAACTCAACTTATCACATCAACTATCAACCTTTTTGGTTACATCATTTTTAGGTTCAGTTCTTGACTCATAAAGACTCAATCATGCATTGTTCTAACTCATAGCATTTTAGAGAACAAATTTAGAAATAAAGCATTTAGGGACTTAGACTCTTTAGGTTGAAATTATGCTCATATATGCTCATGTAAGTAAATATGCAAAATAATAAGAAATCATGCTAGGGTTTATGTAGTATGGCAAAATCATCTAGTTCAAGTATTTAATTCATAAAATAGTAATTTATGCAAAATTTTATAGATATGCATTAGAATTTAAGAAAACCCTTCAAGAAATATTCATGGGAGACTCAATTTACTCATATCACCATCAATCTGGGTTATGGGGCATATGGTAGAACATAATCTATGTTTTGGTTAGCCTTACATACCTGGAAGTCTTGAACCATGAATTTTCAAGTTTGTCTTAAAACCCTAATCCTTTTCTCTCATAAAACCTAGCCTCTATGTTTTGTGAGAGTGGTTTAGTGTAAAAGTGATAAACTGACATGTTTAGGGCTTTATCTAGGTGTAAAAACATCAATTATAGGCTTAGAAAGAGTAGAAAAAGACCAAAATAATATTTCTTAAAAAGCAATCAAAAGTCGACTACAGGCCCATTTACAGCCCGTAGAAAGTTTCACAGCCTGTAGGGACCCTTATGTAAACTTTTGCCCAATTACGGAGTTTCTGGTTCATTTTACAAGCCCATTTTATGACCTATAGAAGGTTCTATGACCCGTAGAAGGTTCTACAACTCGTAAATAGGTTTGTGAAGTCTGGGGCAAAAATTAAAGTTTAAGGAACTTTCTCCATGAATGAGCAGATGGGCTGCAATTCATTTTATGGCACGTAAAGGGGCTTCGTAGAACAACTCTGCACTTGACAATCTCTAGTAAAACGACCATAACTTTTGACCCCAAACTAGAAATGAGGTGAAACCAGTTGCGTTGGAAAACTAATCCAAAGGGCTTTAAGTAGTAGATCATGGGCCACCTAATTTATTGTGTGCTAAGATTTATGATCATTTAAAGTTGACTCTTACACAAACTCAATTTATAGGATTGTTTTGAACTCAACTAAGTACTAGAGGTCTCTTATGATCCAAATACATTTCCCACATATAAGAATGAGGCTTGAACATAGGTACGTGTGAGGATAGAGTTATGGGGTGTTACAATATAAAACTTCGACAAGTTATTATAAAACATATTGTTCAGGAAGTGTTCTATAGAGCTAGTGTGCTGCCTGAGTTAGCATCTTACATGACAAAAATGGATAGCTATCCAACTTGATGATGACTCTGGCTTGCAGATATTATGAAGTATCGAAGAGCTATGTGGGATGCATTTGGTATGGATCCAAGACCAACCAATGCAGGCAGTAAGTTGTAATAGGACCAATGTAGGCATTAAGTTGTAATAGGTTGTTTCAGTTTTTTTTCCTTGAATTGTAAGTTTATTTGGATAAATAATAAAGTTGATTACCAAAACAGGCTAACCTTTACCCAACAGAATTAAAAGAAGTTTTATTGTTCTTTTAATAGAATTCTTAATTAAATTACATATTTTAATAGTAATTAAATGACAATTGACACTGCTATAGTAAACCAAGGAATCATATGTCTTCATCATCAATTTGGTTGCCTCAACAAAGGAATCATATGTCTTCATCATCAATTTGGTTGCTTCCATACCTTTTCTCTCTAGAAGAATAGCAAAAAATGGAAAGAGATGTATTATTGTACTCTTTATTGAGTACTCCCTCTATAAGAATGAGAGAATGTGATCTTTGTTCTCTTAAAAATTATATTTGATATAGCTTTCTTATAATAGGAATAGAAGAAAATTATCTTTATTAGTTCTCTTATGAGTATTAACTAAAAATATTTTGTGTATCAATAATAAAAATCTCTTTTGTATATAAAAAGAAAGTTTCCAGATTACAAAAGGCTAGAAAAAGGTTTTAGGAAAAAGAATGCATATATTGGCTTGATTAATGATTTAGACAATGAAAATACCTATCAACTAATCTTTGTGCTGGTTTTATTAAATAGGCTTTGTTACGGCTTAGAGAATGCTACAAAAGTTGTGCCTAACTATTCTCTATGACGGAAGGGATGTAGATTTTTGTATTTCTAGTGACACGGTATTTCTCAATCAAATGTCATTAATCTCTGATTTGTTTTTTTTCACTTTTGAATTGGTTTCATATAATTGTGACTTTTGAATTACTTATTACACATAGGTGGAAGATATTTCTAATGTTGCAGAACGGTCAAAAATTAGGGATACCATTTCATCCAAAAACCAATTGTTTATGGAAGCAGTAAACAGAGGTTAAACACTTTTCTCTTTCTTTTCGTTTGAAATTAAATTTGATTAATGTTTTGTTCATCTTCAAATTATTTTTGTAAAGTGTTAATTTTTCTTTCATATAGATATACTATTGGCGAGGAAAAACTCCTTAGATTCTTGGAGAAGAGAAAAGAGAGGTGAATTTTATTTCTTCTCACAAATTGTTATTTCTTTCAAATTGATTAAATAGATATCCAAATACAACATCATATAGCTTCCTACCACCCATAATTTATTTTATGTCAGAACACCTGCTTAATCATTCAAATTTAGTTTACAATAAATGTTATTTTAGAAAATAAAGAGGCATTAGTTATTTTTCTCCACATTAATCTTAACTTCAACAAATGATCAAATCGTTTGATTGAGAAAGCATAAACGGTAATTCAAGAAGACATAAAGAATAACATTAAACAAACGAAAGCAATTAGAAAAGGAATTATATCAGCAGATAGCATGTAGATGTATGTTATGACGGTTATTATAAGGGTTTTTATTATAAGTGTCACGTCCCAGTTTATGGACCGTGACTGACACCCGTTTGGGGTGCCCAG
>DF370039.1:0-13583 GCA_000787875.1 Solanum virginianum
CGTGCCTTATCGGCAACGGGTGCCAGTCCGCCTTAACGGGATTTGGGGTGTGACACTTTTGACTACTTGGACTAGGATCATTTTAGGACTTTACTGGCTTGTAACATAGGCTCAAGGGGCTTCGGTATGATATTTTGAGAATGTAGTTACTAAAGGCCCTCCTTTACACTATGTTTTCTACACTTTTGCCCTACCAAAACTGTTACTTTTCATCTCATTCTCCCTTTCTCCAACTTCAAGCTTTACTGGGTGATTTAGTTTCATTTTTCAACTTTATGCCTTGTATTTGTACTTCATTTTTCTTTTTAATTCATTGTTGAGGCATCACTCATTTTTCTTGCACCTAATACACATTTTTTCCCCTTTTTAAAGTGTCACTAATTTTTCCCTTGCCCCCTTCCCTTCATTTTGTGTTTACCCTTACACCTACCACCCTTAACTTAGGCTTTTGGCCCGAGTCAAGGAAGACAATATCCAACCTAGGAATTAGGGCCATTTTTGGTAGTCACCCTTAACTTAGGCTTTTTGCCTCAGTCAAGGTGGACAATGTTCAAGGACTAGGGCCAGTTTCAGGATTTTACATCTAATAAGGCTAGGTTACTAGGTTTTTATAAATAAAAGGGTTCACGTAAGGCTTAAACATTAATATCAAGGGATCTTTCATGCATTTGGTTGGTTATTTAGGCTAAGTGGACTATTATGAACAACGACCTAAGATCCCTTTGTAACCAACCAGCCTATAGTCTAAATCAGAGTAACAGGTAAGTTCCAAATTGAAACACAATATATGAATTTAGCAAAATAACCTCACACTCACATGGTACTAATTACACAATCAACACAAACTCTCAGATCATGGATTTTATCTCAATTTTATCCTCACTTATCAGAACAAGCATTGTCTACACAATTAAACATGCATGGTTGCTATCTAGACCAACTAATAAAAAAATTTGGTGGGTATTATTTTTCATAATAAAGCACAAAAACACATATATGCCATAGATGTCAGTATTATATGCTACCAATACTACCTGCATATCCTAAACATGTCGGTTCAATATAAATAAATATCTATGGGGAAAAAACATAGGCTGGAAAACCCCTAAGAGTCAAAATTTAAGATAGTTGTAGGCCAAGGCTACTTAGACTTCACTGAGGCCTATAACTACCCACACCCCATTGAAAAAGAGGTGCATTATCCTTAATGTACACAAAAAAAGCAAAATAAAGTATTAGGGTCACAAAGACATACCTGGGTGCCTAAGCACAAGTGTTTACCTTGGGTTACCTCCCAAGCAACGCCTAATTTATTATCGTGGCATGGCATAGACAACTTGGGTACTCAAACTTTCACCAAGTATCCATGTTTCCTCATTAACTGGCGTGGAAGGGTTGGTAGCACTCTCACCACTATAGTAATAGCCATCTTACACTACTCGATGTTCTTAGCATTCTATACCATATTGCTGGGTGATATGCCTTTTGAATATTGCCCAAGCTGAGTTGATACTTGACCAAACTATTTTTCCAGCCGTTTGATTGCAACACAATAAGATTCGATCTTCTAATTTATGTTAGAAATGTCAGACATAATTTCTCGCAAGGTCTCATCTTGTGTGTCAGCCTTCCTTAATAGTTGATAAAGCATCTTTTCAACCCTGGGATTATTGGCACTAGTGTTGCGATTGCATGGTGGCACATAACGATCATTCTTATAGCCATCTTTGCAATTCCAATTTGTAAATCTTTCCCATCCCTTTTTTCTGTCATGGTAGCCTGCATGGTTGCTTCTACAACTAACCAATTCCTACATCTACTGTATTAACACCTCTATGGTGGTACCATTCTGAGCAATAGTTGCATGATTTCCTTATCTCTCTTTGCTTGCTCTGAGTTTATGCTGAAAACACCCGAGTGTTTGGTAGAAGACCTATTTTTGGGCCCCATATATGATTTAGCTCGGCTATCATATGTAGCTGCTTAGTGACCTCTGTGAATGGTTACTCTAAGAACATGCTCTCCATCATGGTACCGGCATATGCCTAGCAAATTGCATCCAAGGAATGGTAGAAGATCTCTACCTAGGCATCATCAGTAATTTTGTGGTTAGGGACACTCCTTAAGCATTTTGTGAACTGGTCCCATGTAGTACTAATTGAGTAATTGGGAAGTTGCTTAAAGTTGTTGATTTGATCTTTCAACATGAGCTTCTTCAATCTTGGGAAGTACCTCTCCTAAAAAAGCCTTCTGCAGCTCAGCCTAATTGGTGATCAAACTCTATGGGAGCTCAGATAGCCATAGTGCTGCATTGCTTATAAAAGAAAATGGAAAAACGTGAAGTCCCACAGCATCCATAGATAGATTCTATGTTCCTATTACACTCTTGTAGATAAATGCAATATTGTCTAGATAACTATATAGATCCTGTGATAGAAGGCTCGTGAACAACCCACAGTTTTGCAGTATCTAAAGCAACCCATTCGAAACCACGAACTTTGTGTTAGCTAGTAGTGGTGGTAATATAATAGCTCCAGTAACCACCATAGCATAGGGTTCAGCAGATATTGATTCCATAGATAAGCTTCGGCATTGAAGTCATGTCACTATAGAGGAATGTCCTCAAGAGCATGTGGGTTGTCATTATTTGCATTCTCATTGTCATTCCGATTCAAAGTTGTATTTGATGCATTGTTTGCATTATCAAGGGTCATCCTTCTAAGTCTTCTCTAGATCTATGGGTCAAATGGAGTCAAGGGTATAACTCAACTTAGTGTATAGGGCATACATTACACATGTACCCTGTAAGAAAACAAAAAACAACAAAAAATATAAAATAAGGAAAATAAGGATTAATTCCCAAATTAATTAAATTAGACAAGTCTAGTCGTATTGCCCGACAACGGCGCCAAAATCATGATGTCGCCCAAGCTACACCTCCTTATTTAGGCTAAAGTGGTCATTGCCAAGATATATAACCTAACCAAGGTTAAGATCGAACCCATATAGAATATGGTAGAGTTAGAAGAATTCAATTGCAATTCAGGTTGATTAACCAACTTATCTCCCTGAAGGAGGGTTTAATAATAACTATTAAAAGTAATTCTAAGCTAAGACAAAAGTTAAACCAATAAGAAGATTAATTAGGATATTGTGTTCCCAATAATTCCCTAACATAGGATTACCAGATAATTAAATTCTTTTTCACTGTGTAGCATGCAGAACGGTGAGATAAGTTCACCTAACCCTTTGGCCCAGGCGAGAGGTGAATTTTACTACGTGATTTGGTCCATCCCTGCAGTGTGACATTACTAACCCTTACCTATTGTCCTAGTATAACCTCCTCTTGGCCCTGTTCGGTAAATTAGATGAGAAACATCGATTGAATCCTTCTAATTAATCTCTTTTCCTATTAATTACTATCTTAGTCCAATCAGTAACATAGGGCTGGTTCAAATGTTGTCCACCATTATAAAGCATTCAATATGAAGAGAATTAATGAAAACATGCATATATACCTTTCAAGAATTATGAATTATTCGATTTTACTTTGTTACTTCTTCTTGGTTCCCACAACCCTAGTTGTGGATTTAGCTACTCATGATCAGTGTAAATGCATGACTTATGAATTCAAATAACATAATTGAGCACTTACACAAGAGAACTAAGCATGAGAAATCCAAACTCTCAATGAGAATAAGAAGATTAGGATCGAAAGATAAAATAAACCTTTACAAGTGGTTCTTAAGCTCTATCACGTTCCTCTACTATATCTATCTTGTTCTCCTTTTCATTCTCTATAAAAATATAACCTAGAAACCCTATTTATCATTTTTAAATAAAAAACCAAAATAAAATAGGATAACTAGGTCGCCAAGCTCTATGAGGTACTCTACGGGCCGTGTAACAGTTTACGGCTCGTGATCAGGCTTTCATGAACTGTTGCTTCAATTTTGTAGCTGTCTTTTACAACACCCCTCTATGGCTCATAGGGGGTTTTGTCTAATCAATTTTTAGCAAGCCCCCACCTTCTGATCCTCAGGGCATGATACCAAGTCTAAGGCTCATAAAGTCTTCTACGGTATATCTACATGTTTGTAGACTAAACTTCAGAAATTCACCCTTTACTGAAATTGTACACAAAACCCTCTTTATGACTTGTAGAATACGCTATGGCCTGTAAAGGGTCTCGTGGAACTTTACTTTCAGCAACTTCTGCGCACTTTGCCCAAAAATAGTGCCAATCGTGAAATCCTACAAAACAAACATAAAAACACATCAAACATACTAACATCGCATTTGGAACAAATAAAATTATAAGTTTTAAGCATCAAAAGTGTTGTATTTATGCTGCATATCATATGTTAGTTCTATGATTTGTGTCAGGGCAATATGATAGTTACAGATTCTGAGGTTAAGATATGTCCCATTTTTTATTATAGATCCTAGGGAGAAAGTGAGAAGATTTGTGGATGGACTAGAGCAATATTATCATGGTCTTATAATGTAAGATGTGCAAAATGGTACATATTTAGATGTAGTTGACACTGTTCTTCATTATGAGTCTTATTGGGAGATAGAGAAAATAGAGCGAGAAAGAAAAAATGCATATAATACAATTGGATTTAATGGTGCTCCATCTGGAGGAAAGAGTGGATTTCATCATGGGCAATCTAGGCCTACTCGATCAGAATCGGTGGTGCCATCTTCTAAGAGTGGTTATCCAGCTAGATAGGGCTAACAACAGATACTAAAGAAGGGTGATAATTCCTCCCAGTACGAACAACATCCAAGGTGTTCTAATTGTGGTAAGAATCTCAATGGTTGGTGCTTTTGTTTTGGTGGTTCTTGATTTACATATGGTGAAAGAGGTCATATTCCTAAATTTTATCTTAAAGGAGATTTTGGTAATAGTCAAGCTACTATATAGGTGTAGAGAAATGTGATAGATACTCAAGCTCAGGTTCAGCCAGCTAGGGACATTTCACAAGGTGCTCGTGGATAGGGTTGACAGGGTGCAAAGGTTGTTCAGAGAGTAGGTGGACCATCGAGATTATTTGTTATGGCCAGATAGGATATTAAGAGATCTAATGTTATAGCAATAGGTATTATTACTATCAATTCTTATGAGGCATAATCTCTTATTGATCCTGGTTCTACGTATTCATATGTATCCCCATCTTTTGCTATATTTTTAGGATGATAAATTGAGACTCTTAATGTACCATATATGGTTATGACTCTAGTAGAAAGAGACTTTATTAGTGGACAGAGTGTATAGATATTGTGTTATATCTATGCAGGCCAAGGACGCGATAGTTGCTCCATTAGAGTTGTTGCTATCTGACTTTCATATAATTATAGGCATAGATTGGTTAGAATGAAGTTATGCTTTTGTTGATTGTTATGCTAACCTGGTACATTCTAATTTACCTAGAGAACCATTTTTAGTATAGAAAGGCATGACTCCTTTTACACGGGAAAAGATAATATTTTATGTAAATACACACCGAATGATTTATCATGGTTGCTTTGGTTCTATTGCTACAGTCTATGATACTAGAGGGGATGATGTTACTATCAATAACATTCTAGTTGTGCAAGAATTTTGTTAATGTGTTTATAGAAGACTTACCTGGGCTACCTCTGATGAGAGAAATTGACTTTATAATTGATTTAGTGTTAGGCATTCAACCTATCTCTATTACTTTGTATTGTATGGCTCCAGTTGAGTTGAGAGAATTAAAGGTCCAACTCTAAGAAAAACTTGATAAGGTGTTCATCAAGCCTAAAGTATCGCCTTGGGGTGCTCCAGTGTTATTTTGTGAAAAAGAAAGATGGCATGATAAGAATGTGCATCAACTACAAGCAGCTAAATAAGGCAATAATAAAGAATAAATACCTATTGCCTTGTATTGATGATCTATTTAATCAACTGGTGGGTGCTACTCACTTTTTCCAAAATTGATTTGAGATTACGTTATCATCGGTTGAGAATACAGACCAGAGATATCTCAAAGATAGCCTTTCAAACTAGGTATGGACACTTTAAATTTTTAGTGATATCTTTCAAATTGACTAATGCACCTGCAACATTTATGAACCTCATGAATAGGGCATTCAAACCATACTCAGACTAGTTTGTGATTGCATTCATTGATGATATTATAGTCTACTCTCAAGATAAGACTGAGCATGAATATCATTTGAGAGTTGTATTGCAGACACTAAGGGAATGAAAGCTTTATGCTAAGTTCTTAAAATGTGAGTTTTGATTGGAAACAATTACTTTTTAGGACACGTGGTGTCACAAGATAGGATTTAAGTCGATCCAACAAAGGTAAAAGTTGTTAATATTGGCCTCGACCTAATACTCATAATAGAGATATATAGTTTCTTGTGGCTAGTTGGATATTACAGATGGTTTGTGGAGGGTTTCTCAAAGATAGCCGATCCGCTAACACATTTAACTTAGAAAGGTGTGATTTTTCAATGGTCAAATGGATGTGAAGAGAGTTTTCATAAATGAAAGACTGTATTGACTACAACTCCTATTTTGATCTTACCCATGGCAGAGGGTGGTTTCACAATTTATTGTGCTGCATCTAAAGTCGAATTGGGATATGTCATAATGCAGAATGGTAAAGTAGTGGCTTATGCTTCTCAACAGCTAAAGATTCATGAGAAGAATTATCCAATGTATGATTAAGAATTGGAACCAATCATATTTGCAATCAAGATTTGGTGTTACTACCTTTATGCTAAGTCGTATGAAGTCTATACAGATCACAAGAGTTTGCAATACATCTTCAAGAAAAGAGATCTGAATTTGACGCAACAATGATGGTTGGAGCTACTTAAAGATTATGATCATACTATCTTGTATCATCTTGGAAAGGCGAATGTGGTGGTAGCTACCTTGAGTAGAAAGTCTATGGGTAGCTTGGCCTGGATTGCTATTGAAAAGTGACTTATGGCTAAGGATATTCATTCTTTATCCAATCAGCGAGTTTAAATTGATTATATAGTACCTGGCAGGTTTCTTGGAGGTATGGTAGTGCAATCATCCTTAGTTGGAGAAGCCAAGGCTTGCCAATATAACGATTCCCAACTGGCTAAATTATGAGATCAAGTGCAGAATAGAGGCATGAAATCATTCTCAACTAATGGTGAAGGAATTTTGCCTCGACATAGAAGATTGTGTATACCCATGGTGGGTGAGGTAAAGCATCTAATACTTGAAGAGGCTCATAGCTCGCGATACTCCACCCATCTAGGTGCTTCAAAAATGTATCAAGACCTGCATGATGTACTGGTGGAAAGGTATGAAAACTGATAATTTGAAGCATGTGACTAGTTTCTTGAATTACCAACAGATCAAATATGAACTTCAGAAACTTGGTGGAGTAATGCAAAACTTGATTATCCCAGAGAGGAAATAGGAAAGGATTACTATAGACTTTTTCATTAGGTACTTTCAAGATGACTTAGCATGGGTGATTATGGACAGACACACAAAATTTTCCCATTTATACCAGTTCATGTTACTTATACTACAAAGCAGTTAGCAGATATTTACCTTCAAGAGATAGTTCGGCTTTATAGAGTGCCTATTTCAATAACATTGGATTGAGGTGCATAGTTCACTGCTGAGCTTTGGAATTCTTTTCAAAGGTCATTGGGATCACAAGTTGAGTTAACTTTTCATCCCCAAACTGACAGACAGTCTAAGGGGGTTATTTAGACTTGAAGGACATTCTTAGAGATTATGCAATTGATTTTAGTGGACATTGGGATGATTAGTTGCCTTTGCTAGAGTTTGGTTATAATAATACCTACTAATCGAGTATACAGATGGAACTTTATAAGGATCTATATGGTTGTAAGTGTTGATCACAAATTTGATGGTTTGAACTTGGCAAAGCACAATTACTAGGTCCAGATTTGGTTCAATATCACTTTGAGAAAGTTGCAGCGATATGAGAATGGCTTCGAACAACATAAAGTAGATAGAAACCTTATACAGATAAGAAAATTCATGATGTAGAGTTCATGAATGGCGAAAGGTCTTTCTAAAAGTTTCTTCTATGGAAAGAGTTGTGAGATTTGGTCAGAAAGGTAAGCTAAGTCCTAGATATATTGGTCCTTATGAGATTTTAGATCGGATTAGATTAGTGGCATACCAACTTGTTGTACCTCCAAGATTGTCCTATGTACATCCGGTATTTCATATGTCTATGCTTCAATGATATGTTAGTGATGATAGCCATAAGATTAATCTAGAATATGTGGAGCTTGATGAGAATTTAGCGTATGAGAAAGGTTCGATGTCTATTATGGATAGGCAAGTAAGACAATTGAGGTCAAAGAAGGTAGCTTCAGTGAAAGTGTTATAGCGCAATCATCCAACTGAAGAGGCTACTTGGGAGTCCGAGGCGGACATGTGAGAGATATATCCTCACCTATTTGACACTTCAGGTATGAGTCTAGACTCGTTCGAGGACGAACATTATTTTTAAGTGGGAGAGAACGTAATAACCCTTACTTTTAATGAAGGATTGGTTGGTAATTTTAACAACTTATAATTTTTATTAAAAGAAAAAAAGACTTAACCCTTTTGTTTTAATCTGTCACACACAACAGAAAAAAAGGCAGTCAGCCCTTTGGTTTTTCCAGTCTATCACTTAGGGCAGTCTTTTTTTTTCATTTCTTTCTTTGGAAGAAAACACGCAACATCAAGGTGATTTGGGAAAATTCATATATAGAATCAACTTGATCTTTCTACCACTATATTGGGTGATAAAGGGTAGGTATTTTCTTCTTGTTGTATGCTCTTATTAGTTGAAACTATATTTACCAGAATTTTCATTAATTAAATGTTAACAATGAGAATAAAAATACATTTACTTTTAATTTATAGTCTAAGGTATTATGCATTAAGGTTTAAATCTGAACTTGAAGGTTAGGGATATGGAGACTTGAGTTTGACTAGTATAATTGATACCGATAACCACTATTTTGTATAGATTGAAGAAATCGAAGGCTGTTTGGTTTCTATTCTATGCCTTGCAAGGTTGGAGCACTTGTCCTTAATAAGGTATGTAAGACTTTAAGCTTTAGTGCTTGCTTTTCAAACATTCTTTGAAAAATATATTTTCTCTTCCTAGTTCATGCATTAGGACAAGCATGGGCTTAGAAGAACTAGTGTCCTTTTATCATCCTTACACATGCTATTTTGTGAAGAATACCAAATATTTTTATCAGCTATATGTGGTCTGATGTTGGATATCTTTCTTTATTATAGTGATATGGTAACTAAGGGCATACATAGTTATCGTAATATATTAGCGGCATATCTATGCTGCCCTAGTATATTTTTATAGCATTATACATATTTCCATGGACTTGTCGGGTGATGGATTGATCTTTTTCACTGCCGTTTATGACAGGTTTTGAGTGTGGATTGAACTGAGATATGTATTGATACTTTTGAACATTTGTTTGAACTTATCGAGCGTATTATGAAGTATACTCTTGTCTATATCATTTATGTATATCCACTATGCACATGTATTTTGTAACTCTGGTTCCAGGATTATTGAAGTTGTAATGACCCCCCAGTTTAGGAGCCTTGAGTGGAGGGGAGTTGGCTTAAAAATAACCTATGGTCTGGTTTCATGGGGTAACTTACGGCCCCTAAGTGGACATATGGCCCATAGGTTTCATTCTTAAACATAGAACTTCAGGAAGAGAAAAAGTTTCCAAGTGTGGGATAACTCACGGACCAAGTGATGGTCTGTAAGATGGACCACTGTCTGTAGATAAGTTCATGAATGAGACTATCAAACATGACAAATAGTTGGAGTTTGCTTAAAGGTGACCTACATGCTATCAGATGGCCCATAAACCAGGATACGATCTATAGGGTGCTTCATGGAATAAGGCCAAGAAAAAGGTGAAAATGGCTAAGTGTGAAAGGACTCTACGAGTCTAACCACGACCCGTAAGATTTTATACAGCCTGTTACAAGGCTTTGTAGCTTTAGGTCTAGCATAGTCAGGTTTCAAGAATTTCAGATGAGTCATCAGACAAGAGGGACTTACGACCCATGGATTTACTTAAGAACTGTAATCGGGGTTTCATAGGTTGAATTCGATAGTTCTAATGAGGGATAGTTTTGTCATTTCTATCCTTTTTATTCCTAAATTATGTCATTTAAGAGAAGAGAAAGGGACCTTATATCAGCCTTTATGCCTTAATTCCTTATTGAATCTCTCATTCTTCACTATCTAAATTTCTAAGGCAAGAAAGGCTCCCGAGAACAAGAGAAGGAAAGAACTAGGGCTTTCGAATTCTTTCCCAGAGGCTTCAAGTTTGTTTCTCTCTCATTTCCCCAAGGTATGTGAGTTGATTTATAGGTATCCTTACATCCATAAAGTTTTTTATTAAGTATTTTACCTTTTCTTTAAGTTCCTTAAGTTAATGTGCATGCTGATGATGATTTCATGATATTTATGTTACTAAATGCTACTCGTAATATCCTATAACTATTTTATTAAGTATATATGTATGTTTGAACTATTGGTGAAGACTCCATGATGGGTCTCCATATTAATAAATGTTGGGCATTTTTGATGTTCCTTAAAAAGAGAAACTTCCTTATGAGTTATGAGATTTATGATTGTTCCATTCAAAAGCCTAGCCCACCTAATTTTTAAGTAAAGTGTTATATGATTTATGTTTATGATTAGGCATTAAAGAAGAGCTTTAAAGTTAAGTTTGTCAAAGCCATAAGCATGATGACAATTGCCCTAAATATGTTAAGATAAGTCCCCAAGATGAATGGACAATCCTCACTTGGTGGTTCCTAAGTTTTGAGCTACTCTTATTGATTACTACTTATGATTCTAAGGTATGTTTTAAAGATTCTACGAGATTACATAGCACCGAGAGGAATTGAGATTGAGATTTATTCAATTAGTTGAAGAATAACCCCTTAAAGTTGAATCTCAATGTCCCTAACTATGTGCTACCATAGGAGCCCTTGTATTCTGGGCCAGTGGATACATATACGCCCAAACGTTATAAAAGATGCACTTACAAAGTTACTAAGTTTTGAATATCTACCTTGGCAAGTAGACTCCCCTTTTCCCAATGGAAGGAGTGCATTGGCTTTTCCCAATGGAAGGAGTTCACTGGATTTCATGTAGCAGCTCGCATGGTCTTATTATCGGCTATGGTCTATTTTCTCAAGTTTATGATCTTATGTTATGTTTTCATTTCATGTGTTTTCTTATGCATTGACTCATTTTCATCTTGAGCCATATTACTTATGCATGCTTAAGCTCACTACACGTATCTTTTATCGTATGTAAACTCATATGTTATATTTAAGAATGATGGCATTACAAGTTCATACATGCATTGCATCTCACATACTTAGTACATTCACACGTACTAATGCAAATTTTACTTGCATAACTTAACCATGTAAGAACAATATCTCCTCTAACGGCTCGTGGATAGTACTCAGTGCCCAAGACTAGCTTTATTATTCATGGTGAGCCCTTAGTTTAGGACTCCTCCACTTTTCATTCCATCATGTATCTTGGTTTTATTTTTGAGATGATGTATTTTTAGTATTTTGAGGCATTTACTTTCTATGTTGCATTGTTTTGGATTTCTATTAATTTGATAAAGATTGACAATTACCAATCCCATCTATCAATGATGTAGTCGGTATACTTATGGACAAAATGATTCTATTTATTTCCACTTCTTTTTAATGTTGGTTTATTGTTAATATGGCCCATAGCCCCTTTCCTTTAGTTTTTTGCAAATTGTTTGTTTTAAATACACACAAATGCTTAAGATATTTGTGATGACTTGGTTGGGGTGCCTTTGGATATCTCATTCATCATGTGATGACTAGTCCCCTTGGTCGGGTCATTACAAACTTGGTATTAGAGCATGAGGTTTTAGGAGTTATCCCATTTTCATCTTGCATAAAGTTATTCCATGTGACTTACTTGAGCTTTCCGTGGTAGATTTCGATGTGATTCTTGGGATGGATTGGTTGCATGCTTCTTATGCTTCCATTGACTGTAAAACTTGTAGGGTCAAATTCTAATTTCTAGATGAGCCAATTCTTGAATGAGAGGGTAGTAACTCTTCATGTAGGGCTCAATTCATTTCTTTCATCAAGGCCTGCAAGATGATTTCCAAAGGGTGCACTACCATCTAGTAAGGGTCAAAGATGTGTCTTCCAATGTTTCTTCTCTTGAGTTGATCCCTATTGTAAATGAGTTCCCTGATGTCTTTCCAGATAAGACAATGAGTGTTCCTCTCAAAAAGGAGATAGTCTTTGGTATAGACCTCTTACCCAATACTCAACCTATCTCAATCACCTCTTATAGAATGGCTCCCGTAGAGTTGAAGAAGTTAAACAAGCAACTAAAGTATTTGTTGGAGAAGGGTTTCATTAGACCTAGTAGGTCTTATAGGGTGATCCAGTTTATTTGTAAGGAAGAAAGGTGGGTCGCTCCACATGTCCATTGACTACTGGCAACTCAATAAGGTCACCATCAAGAATAAGTATCCTCGCTCGAGAATAGATGATTTGTTCAATCAATTTCAAGGAGCTACCCATTTCTCTAAAATTGATTTGAAATCTAATTATGACCAATTGAGGTTGACAGAAAGTGACATCCCTAAGATGGCATACCGGTGGTCACTTCAAATTTATGGAGATTTCATTTGGCCTTACTAATGCACCAGCGATATTTATGAACCTACTAAATAGGCTATTCAGGCCCTACCTCGACATGTTCGTTGTAGTGTTTATTGATGGCATCCTTATCTACACCTGAGGTGAGAAAGATAATATGGAAGACTTGAGGGTAGTATTGATAATCCTAAGGGAACAGAAGCTTTTGTCACGACCCAAAATGGGCCTGGACGTGACATGGCAAATGGGGAGCCCCAAGGGTCCCCAAACAAGCCACTTAACTTATCAACAACAACAACAACAATAACAACATACCCAGTAAAATCCCACAAGTGGGGTCTGGGGAGGGTAGGATGTACGCAGACCTTACCACTACCTAAGTAGAGAGGCTGTTATCCAAAAAGTAAAGGAAACACAAAAATTTAGGAAAGCTCAAAAATTTAGGGTTAAAAGAGGAATACAATTTAAACAAAGAAGCAAGTAATTAACTTATCATTACACATAATTAGTCACGGAAGCATTTAAATGACATAAAAGAGTAGAAATAGGGGCAATGTTCACTGGATTTCATGTAGCAGCTCGCATGGTCTTATTATCGGCTATGGTCTACGAAGTGGAGGGCTCACCAATTAGCTTGAGCAGTACCAAACTAGCCACATGGAGGAGAAGGATGATCAACTTGACTTCGATCCCTACATGGTGATATCATGTAGGCAAGAGTATGTGTTAGTACATTTGAATGTACTAAATATGTAGGATGCAATGCAACAATAAGAAGGCATCATAATCAAAATGCATAATTTTAAGCAATAGACATAATATAACAATATGACATGTATGTTCAATGCTTAAGTAA
>DF370039.1:20449-32885 GCA_000787875.1 Solanum virginianum
ATGGAGACTTGAAGCTTGAAGAAGAACCTTGAAAAAGAACCTTAGCTTGGGGTAAGGGTTTGGGACTTGAGTTTGGGGAGTGAAAATATGGCTAAGTGTTTTAGTGGGTATTGGGGAATGTTTAGGATGATATGAGGGTGAAATTTGGCTAAGTATAGGTAAAACCACGAATGGGAACCCTTGGCTCCAAGACCCAAAGCCTTGGACCCAAAAACAGAAAATGCAAAAAATAACACTGGGGTGCAACACGCCCCAAACGCGGATACTATTCTTGACATTGTGTTCTTGAATTTTCGTAATTGCTAAATCTTTGCTCTTAAATAAGGGTTAGACCCTTCACCCCCTAATTTGGACCCCCAAAACAAGAATCCAAAGTCGAATTTTCAAAATAGCAAACGGATTTTGAGATATATGAAATTTAAAATTTTGGGCATTCTGAGGCACATTTTTGGGCACTATTTTTTGGGGTCATTACAGCTTTATAAAAAGTTTGATAAATGCGAGTTTTGGCTAATGAGGTTGCCTTCCTTGAGCATGTTGTCTCTAGAGAGGGCATCAAAATTGATCCTAAAAAGACTGAAGTGGTGAGAAACTAGCCAAGGTCATTGACTCCTATTGGCATAAGGCGTTTCTTGGGTGTAGTTGGTTACTATAGAAGATTTGTGCAAGCCTTATCCACTATTTTGTCTCCACTTACCAAGCTAACTCATAAAAAAGCTAAGTTTGTATGGATGGATGAATGTGAGAGGACTTTCCAAACTTTAGAGGATCAATTGATCTTAACCCCCATATTGACATTGCCAGAAAGGAATGATGGGTTTATCATGTGTTATGATTATCACAACCCAAGCCTAGGGCCTAGACATGATCGGCATATGGGTAACCTAAAGGGACCAAAAGCAAGCCTCTTAACATATCATTACACATCCTTGGTCTCAGAAATAATAGAATAACAATAAGAGGTAGTAAATCAGGATAAACAGGGCTATGGGACATCTTTCATATCACAAAGTATCAAAAGAGTCAAGAGATTCAAAGCTCACAACATTATTTCATAACTTTTCCAACAACACCTCTAACCATAAAACTTAGTGGGGGCCAAGACAAGCAATCGGGCTAACCCTCATAGTCAAAGCATACCATAAAGAAAAGAGAGACTATACATAGCATAAATTAAGAGAAGTATGTCCTCGAAGTTGAGGACTCACTAACTTGCTCTGAGAGATATCATACGAGCCATGTGGAGGAGGAGGATGATCAAGTGGGGCTCCGATTCTCACATGGTAACATCATGTAGGCATAGAGTATGTGTTAGTATGTTTGAATGTACTAAGAATGTAGGATGCAATGCAACAATAGATAAGCAATATAATAAAAATGCATAATTAACCAATAGATGATCATACAATAATATGGCATTCATGAATGATACATGAGGTAAACATGCTTATATATGTAACTTACTACAAGTATAGGAATAGACCATCATCATAGACCAAGTAACTTAGTACTTGGAATCTAAGGTAGACCATCCCTTAGAAGTGATTGAGATACCAATCTCTAAATTGGTTGATGGCATACCACCACCATCCAAGGTGATTAATGTACCAACCCCTCAATTGGTTGATCGCTTACCACCCCCATCCTAGGTTATTGAGGTACCAACCCCTCAATTGGTTGATGGCTTACCACCCCCATTAGAGATGATTGAGGTACCAACCACTCAATTGGTTGATGGCTTATGAGCCCCGTCTAGGTGATTGAGGCATTACCCCTCAATTGGCTATAGTCAACTTATAACACAATAGATATTTCTCATGAAACCAACACATATCTATCACCCTTTCATCATCATAAAGTCACTTAACTCATTTGCTAAGCATTAGTCCTTCAACAACTCAAGATACATTAATCGGACATTTCATCAAACACTTGGTCGGTATGCAATGCTAGTGTAAAACCATACAATTCAAGAGTGAAATTATGCAAGTAATTCAATGTAAAACCCCCACCAATACTTGGTAATACCCTCATGCAATATACATCAAAACTCTTCGTCAAATCTAAAGATAAATTTAAGATTCATAGCTCAAAACATGCATAAATAGTCACATTTTTACAAAATCCTAACATAGTTCATAGTCAAATTCATAATAATAGACCCATAAGTAAAATCAACTTAGAAACAAGTAATTTAGGTAAAAAGGAATCTTAGGCACCATGGGTGAAAGTACCCAATGGTTTAAACCCACAAACCTTAGCTTTGGAGAATTCTTGATGAAGATTGAAAATGGAGACTTGAAATTTGAGTGAAATCCTTAAGATCCGGATGAATTTTGGGACTTGAGTTTTGGGGTGAAATATTTCTCTAAGTGTTTGAGAGAGTATTGGAGATCATTTTGTATGATATAGTGTTGAAATATGGCTAAGTATAGGTATTTTTAGGCATGGGAAGACTTAAGCCCAAGACTCAAAAGTCTTGGACCGAGCATGCAAAGTAGTCCACAAAATACACATTTGCGCACCCTGGCCGCATCGCACCAAGGGCGAGCAAAGCTCACTGGAATTCAATTTTTAAGAAAGTGAAATTGCTCAATTTCATTTTAGAGCAAACAAATCACTCAATTTTGTCCCCTGATCAAGAATATGAAGTCAGATTTTTGATATCATGCACAAATTTTATGATATATGGAAATTACGATTTCGGGTACTTCCGAGGCATATTTTCGAGCACTTTTTGGGGTCATATCAATATCTCCCCTTTGGGATCATTCATCCCCGAATGTCAAAGAAATGTATATGTGAAAAGTAATCATGAAGAAATTAGCCCTAATAAGAATTAATCAATACACTTATACATCATTTTCAAAAATCTCAACATAAGTGTTAAAATCACCATGAACTTTGTCAATATAAACATGAATGCCTGCAAATTACATAGGCGATGAAACATGAAACATGAAACATGAAATCACATAGGGGACTTAGAGTTAGTACTTTAGGCTTGAGTAGAATGGACGCGATAAGGATATTATTTTTGCATGTCCGCGTCGACCTCCCATGTAGCACTTTTGACTTGTTGATTCCTCCAATGGACCTTAACAGAAGCAACATCCCTGTTCCTCAACCTCTTCACTTGTCTATCCAAGATCTCTAATGGAACCTTTTCATATGTCAAGTTGTCTTCAGCTACCCCTATAACATCAAGAGGCACAATAGCATTAGGGTCACCCAAACACTTCCCCAACATAGATACATGGAAGACGAGGTGAACCAAATCCATTTCACTTGGAAACTCTAACTTGTAAGCCACCTTACCGAACCTCCTCATCACCCTATAACGACCCATAAATCTTGGACTTTATTTACCCTTCTTACTAAAATGAACCACACCCTTCATGGGTGACACCTTCAAATAGACCCAATCACCAACCTTAAATTCAAGCTCCCTTCTCCTCACATCGGCATAGGACTTCTGATGACTTTAGGCTGTTTTTAACCTTTCTCTAATCAACCTTACCTTCTCCATAGCCTCCATAACCAGATCCGGACCCAAGAAGGCCATTTCTCCTACTTCAAACCACCCAAATCTACAATGTCTACCAAAGAGGGCCTCAAAAGGAGCCATACCAATGCTAAAATGATAGATATTATTATAAGCAAACTCAATCAATGGAATATGATCATCTCAACTACCCTTAAACTCTAAAATATAAGCCCTAAGCATATTCACAAGAGTTTGGATAGTTCTTTTGGCTTGGCCGTCCGTTTGAGGGTGGAAGGTCATACTAAGCTTTACCTTGGTTCCAAGACCTCTTTAGAAGGACCTCCAAAAATGTGAAGTGAATTGAGCACCACAATGCGATATGATAGACAACGGTACCCCATGGAATCTCACCAACTCATGAATATACAATTTAGCATGGTCTTCAGCCCCATAAGTAGTCTTAACCAATAGGAAATTAGTCAACTTTGTCATCATATCAACCACAACCCAAATAGAATCAAAACACATTCTAGTCTTACACAACCTAACCACAAAATTCATGTTAATCTCCTCCCACTTCCAAGTAGGAATCTCTATGTATTGGGTTAGGCCACCCGACATTTCGTGTTCGGCTTTGACTTATTGGCAACTATGACAATCGGATACAAATTTGGCAATGTCTTTCTTTATACCTCCCCACCAAAACACATCCCTCAAATCCCTATACATCTTTAAAAAACCGGGTGAATAGAATAGGGGAAATTATGAGCCTCATCAAGAATCTTCTTTCTCAAGTCATCAATACAAGGCACACACAACCTACCTTGGTACCTAAGGGCACTATCTCCCCCTTGCCCTCTCTTACCAAGGCCTTTAATTCCAACAAGGAGGGATTAAGACCTTGCTTTGCTTTTACCTCATCAACCAAGGAAAACTTTGAACCATAAACAATCACAATGCCACCATTATCAACCTCTTCCAACCTAACCACCGATCTAGCCAATAAGTGAACCTCCCTAGCTACCTCTTTGCCACTACCATCAACATGAGCTAGGCTACCTATAGACACCCTACTCAAAGCATCTGCCACAATATTAGCCTTACCGGGATGATATGCACACTCAGATCATAATCCTTAAGAAGCTCTAACCACTTTCTTTGTCTCAAATTGAGATCTTTTTGAGTGAAGACATATTGGAGACTCTTATGATCAGTAAACACATCCACATGCACCCCATACAAATAGTGATGCCAAATTTTCAAAGGAAAAATCATGATGGCCAATTCAAGATCATGAGTAGGATAATTCTTTTCATGCACTTTGAGTTGCCTAGAAGCATAGGCTATCACCTTACCATTTTTCATCAAAACACAACCCTAACTAATCCGGAAGGCATCATGATACACAACAAATCCTTCTAACCCTTCCAGTAGATACAAGATAGGAGCAGACACAAGCTTATCCTTTAAGGCTTAGAACCTCCTTTCACACTCATCAGTCCACACAAACTTAGCCTTCTTTTGAGTCAACTAAGTCAAGGGACAGGCAATAGAAGAGAACCCATTCACAAACCTCTGATTACCCACTAAGCGCAAGAAGCTTCTAATGTCTGATGGGGTCAATGGTCTAGGCCAATTTCTAATCACATCCGTCTTTATAGGATCCACCTTAATACCATCCCTCGACACCACATGACCTAGAAAGGAAACCTCTTTCAACCAAAATTCACACTTCTCATATTTAGCATACAACTTCTCTTCCCTCAATCTTTGTAGCACTACCCGCAAATGAGCCATATTCTACTCCTCACTATGAGAATAGATCAAAATATCATCAATGAAGACCACCACAAACAAATCAAAGTAGGATTTAAAGACTCTATTCATATGATCCATAAAGATAGTTGGTGCATTGTTCAACCCAAAAGACATAACCACAAATTCATAATGCCCATACCTAGTCTGGAAGGCCATCTTAGAAATGTCACACTGCCTCACCTTCATTTGATAATACCCGGATCGAAGATCAATCTTAGAGAAGTGACTAGCTCCTTGAAGTTGGTTAAATAAATCATCAACATTGGGAGAGGGTACTTATTCATGATGGTAACCCTATTAAGTTGCAAGTAGTCAATACACATTCTAAGAGGCCCATCCTTCTTCTTCACAAACAACACTGGTGCACCCTAAGGTGATTGGCTAGGTCTAATAAAACCCTTTTCAACAAGTCCCTTATTGTTCCTTCAACTCCTTTAACTCTACCGGGGCCATACGATAAGGGGGAATAGAAATGGGTTGAGTATCGGGGAGAAGGTCTATACTAAGTCTATTTCCCTTTCGGGAGGGACACTGGGAAAGTCATTTGGAAAGACATCAAGGAACTCATTTACCACCAAAACCGACTCTATAGGAAGGACTTTAGACTCCACATCCCTAACCCTCACAAGATCATAAAGAAACCCCTTAGAGATCAATATTTAGACTTTAATGCAAGAGATGAACCTGCCCTTGACCACCACATCATGACTCTTCCACTCAAGAGTGGGTTCATTTGGAAATTAGAATTTGACCCTATGGGTTCTACAATCAAAATCAACCATATCCAACTCAACAAGATCACAAGGCAAAATTTTATGCAAGATGCAAATGGGACAATTTCTATAAACCTTTCTAGCAATAATATATACACTGATAGGAGTAGATACCTCATAAGACTCACACAACAATTTGAGTTCAACATGAAACTTTTTGGCAATAAGAGGAGTAATAAAAGAAAGAGTGGCATATGGGTCTATCAACGCATACACATCAAAATCAAAGACTCTTAACATACCAGTGATGACATCGGGCACCTCATCAACCCCTTGCCTTCCATATAAAGCATAAAACCGATTGTGCCCTGGGACACCACCTTGTTTGTCTCCTCTCCCCAAAGGAACTATATTAGCACCTCGGCCTTGAGAATGAACATCCTTACCCTTGTTGCAATTTCATAGACAATGAATCATCTTATGGCTTACTTCTCCACAACTATAGAAAGCATTAGTAGCCCTCATGCATGGGTCACCATGACCCTTACTATATTTTGGACACACAAGTCTAGGCATCACACCACTACTCTCTTGGGGCCTTGGATAGTCATTGGTAAATCTCCCACTACGAGCATGAGAAGACCCTTGGCCTTGGTAAAATCGGCCACCCTTGTGATTTTGGAACTTACCATCAAAGCGGGCCCTCTTGGCCTCATAACCCCTTCTCTTCTTTAATTTCTCCCCTTCCAATTGTTTAGTATAAGTCATCAAATGAGACAAATCCATGTCACTAATCAACATAGCAGTATGACATCCTTCACTTACCAAATCGGATACACCCATCATAAATTTATTCATTCTAGACCTTGACTTGGCAACCAAGTGTGGAGCATATTTTGAGAGTTGGTTAAACTTTAAGGCGTAGTCCCTCACACTCATAGACCCTTGCTTCAAATTCATGAACTCCACTAATTTGGGTTCCTTAAGCTCAAGAGGAAAGAACCAGTTGCAAAAAGCCACCTTAACTCCTCCCATAGAATCACATTGTTGTTCCCTTTCTCCTCCTTCCATTGAGTGTACTATATTTGAACCATCCCCTTGAGTTGGTAAGCTGGCGGAGTTGACCTTACACCCATTATGGATAACACCTTGTATATCTCATCAATAAATTCTTAAGGGTCCTCATCCACCATAGACCCATTGAACTCTAGTGTGTTCATCCTTAAAAAGTCTTTCACCTGGGATGCTAGAGTAGGAGTATGAGGGGCTTGGGCCCCTTGGTTGGCTTGATTAGACATAACTTGAGCTAGCAAAGTGAGAGCATCCCAAAGCTCACCATGAGCCGGTTGTTCCTCGAGTGTGCGGGCTCTTCTTTCTCTTATGTAAGGCATGATCCAGCATAGCAAAGAACAATCATTAGGGGGAAAACCTTACCTTAATTTCTATAGCATAACATAGAGTAAGAAGAAGGAAAATATTTCTTAAAATGTCTCATAGCCTCCCACATGACCTAGAAAGGAAAATATTTCTTAAAATGTCTCATAGCCTCTTACTCATAGTTGTGGTGCACAACACAACCATGAATAAGACTCTAATTTATGGGATGTGTTAGATGCCAAGGACCATTAACAACCTAGTTCTCTGCTACCAAGTTTGTCATGACCCAAACCTAGGGCCTAGACATGACACTACACATGGGGAACTCGAAGGGACCCCAAGCAAGCCTCTTAATATACCATTACACATCCTGGGTCACAGAAATAATAGAATAATAATAAGAGGTAGTAAATTGGGATAAATAGGGCTAAGGGATATCTTTCATATCATAAAGTATAAATAGAGTCAAAGCTCACATCATTATTACATAACTTGTCCAACAACACCTCTAACCCTAGAACTTAGTAGAGGATAAGACAACCAACCAGGCTCACACTCATAGTCAAAGCATACCATAAAGAAAAAAGAGTCTAAACATAGCATAAATCAAGAAAAGTATGGGACTTACCAATTTGCTTTGAGTGATATATCACTAGCCACGTGGAGGAGGAAGAGGATCAAGTGGGGCTCCGATTCCTACATGGTAACATGATGTAGGCATAGAGTATATATTAGTATCTTTGAATGTACTAAGTATGTAGGATGCAATACAATAATAGATAAGAAACACAGTACAAATGCATAATTAAGCAATAGATAATCATATAACAATATGACATGTATGAATGATATATGAGGTAAACATACTTATGTATGGAACATATTACAAGTATAGGAATAGACCATCATCATAGACCAAGTAACGTAGTACATGGAATCTAAGGTACACCACCCCTTAGAAGTGATTGAGGTACCAACCTCTCAATTAGTTGATGGGTTACCACCCCATCCAAGGTGATTGAGGTACTAACCCCTCAATTGGTTGATGGCTTACCACCTCCATCCTAGGTGATTGAGGTACCAACCCCTCAATCAGTTAATGACTTACCACCTCTATCTGAGATTATAAAGGTACCAACCCCTCAATTGGTTGTAGCTTACCACCCCCATCTAGGTGATTGAGGTATTACCCCTTAATTGGCTATGGTTAACTCATAACACAATAGATACTTCTATTGAAACTAACACATACCTGTCACCCTTTAATCATCGTAAAGTCACTTAACTCATATGCCAAGCATTAGGCCTTTAATAACTCAAGATACATTAATCGGACATTTCATCAAACACATGGTGGGTGTGCAATGCTAGTGTAAAATCATGCAATTCAAGAGTGAAATCATGTAAGTAAATTCAATGTAAAACCACCCACCAAGACTTGGTAATACCCTCATGCAATAGACATCAAAACCCTTTCATTAAATCTCAAGATATATTTAAGATTCATAGCTCAAAACATGTATAAATAGTCGCAATTTTACAAAATCCCGACATAGTTCATAGTCAAATTCATAATAGTAGACCCATAAGTAAAATCAACTTAGGAACATGTAATTTAGGTAAAAAGGAAGATTGGGCACTATGGGTGAAAGGACCAAATGGTTGCAACCCACATACCTTGATTTTGGAGAATCCTTGAATAATTTAGGTAAAAAAGAACTTATGCACCATGGGTGAGGGGGACCAATGGTTGAAAGCCACATACCTTATCTTTGGAGAATTCTTGATGAGGATTGGAAATGGAAACTTAAAGCTTGAGTGAAATCCTTAAGATCCAGATAAGTTTTGGAACTTGTGTTTTGGGGTGAAATAATTATCTAAGTGTTTGAGAGAGTATTAGGGAATGTTTTGTATGATATGGTGTTAAAATATGGCTACATATAGGTATTTTCATACATGGGAAGCCTTAGGTCCAAGACTCAAAAGGCTTGGACCGAGCAAATAAAGCAGTCCACAAAATACACATCTGCGCGCCCTAACCGCAGAGAGCTTACTGGAATTCAACTTTTGGAAAAATGAAATTGTGATTCATTTGCTCTAAAATCAATAGACTTATTTTGCATATAGTTTTGCCCCCTGATCAAGAATATGAAGTTGGATTTTCAATATCACGTATGGATTTCGAGATATATGAAAATCACAATTTTGGGTACTTTCAAGGCCCATTTTTGAGCACTTTTTGGGGTCATTTCAGTGATGTATCAAGGATTAGATTGGTGAAACCACCCCAAAGAGTGTCTGAAAATGTGCCTCGGAAGTGCCCCAAATTGTAATTGCTATATATCTAAAAATCTATTTGTTATTTCAAAAATTTGACTTCATATTCTTGTTCAGGGGGTCAAATTTAGCGAGAAATAAGTCTAACCCCAATTTGTAAGCAACCAAAATGATTTATGAAATTTCACCTGGTGCAATTTTTAGTGAGGTTTGTGCGCCGCTTCCGCAATGCATACTTGTGTTTTTTGGTGACTGTTTTTTTTTGTCTTGGACCTAAATATATCCAAATATATTTTTACCTATACTTAGTCATGTTTTACGCTCATATCACCCTAAGAATTCCCCAATACTCACTATAACACTTAGCCATATTTTTCACTATAAAATTCAAGTCTCAAAACCTCAATTTCCTTCAAACTTCAAGCCTCAATTTTCAATCTTCATCAAGAACTGCTCCAAGTCTAAGGTATGTAGGTTTCAACCATTAGATCCTTTCACCCATGGTTTCCTACTCTCCTTTTTACTCAATTTGCATAATTTAAAGTTGATTTTACAAATAGATTTACTAGTATTTAAAGTTGTGAATGTTTTGCTATGTTTTGAGCTATAAATCTTGGATATATTGTATGATTTGATGAGGGGTTTTGATGTATATTTCTTGAGGGTGTTGCAAGGTGTGGATTGAAGGTTTTATGATTTTATCTCTAAATGGCCTTGTACCCCCCATTACACACCCGCTAAGTGTTTGATAAAATGTTCGGCTATGGTTTCTTGAGGAATTGAAGGTTCAAAGAATGAAATATGATATGAATAATGTTCTGAGGATGAATGAGCTTATGTATATGATAAATCCTATTTAAAGTTTTGCATTAGACCATGTCCAATCCGGTGGGACAAAGAGTTCGGATAACCTAGATTAGAGTTCGTACTCATCAACCTAGTGAGGGGTTTGTACTTCACAACCAGGGTGATGGGGTGGCACTATCATCAACCTAGATGGAGGTTTGTACCTCACAACCTAAGTGATAGGATGGCATCATCACCAACCCACCAAGGGATTTGTACTTTGGAAAGCTAGCTTGGTGTCTTTTACACATATGATATCCTATATGAGCATGAGTTACTTAAGCATGTCTTTCGGAGTCCAAGTTGATCATCCTCCTCTTCTACATGGCTAGATCAGTACTACTCAAGCTCATTGGTGAGTGCTCTAATACCAAGTTTGTCTTGTCCCCCCTCTTATCTATGTATTAGAAGTTTTTGTTGGACATGTTATATATCTATGATATGAGTTTGACTCTTGTCTCCTTATTATGATTTTATGCAAGCTTTTCCCTTTGTCCCTTTTCCCCTATTCTCACTTTTTTATGTCTTCTATATGCTTTTGCAACCAATGATGCGTAATGATAAGTTAAGAGGCTTGTTTGGGGTTCTTTTGGGTTCCCCATTTGTCGTGTCACATCTAGGCCCTAGGCTTGGGTCATGACAAACTTGGTATTAGAGCACTAGGTTGATATATCCTTAGAGTCCAACACACCATATCAATTAGAGTCCTATTCATGGTTGTGAAGCACGTCATGACTATGAATAGTAGGCTATGAGGCATTTTAGGAAATATTTCCCTTCTTCATGTTCTAAGTCGTACTATAAAGTTGTAGTGAGTTTTTTTCCCCCTAATGATTGTTCTTTACTATGCTAGATAATGCCAAACACAAGAGAAAAACTTGCCTGAACTCCCGAGGAGCAACCTATAAATGTTGAACTCCGGTATGCTCTCACTATACTTACCCAAGTTGTAGCCAACTAAGTCAATCAAGGGGACCAAGCCCCTCATGCTACTACCCCGGGAACTATGGTGAGGGAATTCATGAGGATGAATCCTCTGGTGTTCTATGGGTCAAAGGTGGATGAAGATCTACAAGAGTTCATTAATGAGGTCTTCAAGATCTTGAATATCATGGTTGTTGGGCCGAATGAAAAGGCAGAGTTGGCATTGTACCAACTCAAAGGGGTAGCCCAAATATGGTATAATCAATGGAAGGGGGAGAAGGGAAATGGCTATGTGGTGCTTTAGGAGTTCAAATTGGCTTTCCTTAATCAGTTTTTCCTCTTGAGCTTAGGGAAGCTAAGTTTGTAGAGAGTTCTTGAACTTGACATAAGGTGCTATGAGTGTGAGGGAGTATTCCCTTAAGTTCAATCAACTTTCAAAGTATGCTCCTCATTGGTGTTCGATCCTAGATCTAGGATGAATAAGTTTATGATGGGGGTCTACGACTTAGTGAGTGAAGAATGTCAGTCTGCCTTGCTAATTAGTGACATAGAATTTTCTCAGTTGATGACATATGCTAACCAAATGGATGAGGAAAAGTTGAGGAAGAGAAAGGGCCATGAGGCGAAAAGGGTCTGTTTTAAGGGCAAGTTCCAAAGGGGTAGCTGGTTCCATCAAGGCCAAGGGTCTTCTCATGCTACTAATAGGGGTTTTCCAATGACTTCCCTAGACCTCAAGGTGTTGGTGGTGTGGCTCCCATTGATGTGTGTCCTAATTTTGGAAAGAGTCATAGGGGTCCATGTTTGAAAGGTTCTAATGCATGCTTTGATTGTGGGGAGCTTGGTCACAAAAGGGTGGATTATCCAAGAAACCATGGCAAAGGCGAAGGTGCAAATGTAGTTCTATTAGGTAGGGGTGGTCTTCAAGGTGGTGCCCCAAGGCACAATCGGTTTTATGCTCTATATGGGAGGCAAGAGGTTGGTGAGGTCCCCGATA
>DF370035.1:0-13927 GCA_000787875.1 Solanum virginianum
TTAATAGATGCAATCTCTTTGTTTCTCAACCTTCAAACCTGGCGATCAAGGATTTGGATAGGAATCTCCTCATAACTCAGACTATCTTTTACCTCAACGCTTTCGACAGGCACTACCAATCGTGGATCTCCCAAACAATTCTTAAGCATAGAAACGTGGAAAATCGAGTGGATAGCCACTAATTCTGAAGGTAGCTCTAACTCGTATGCAACTTTGCCCACTCTCTTTATGACTTGGTAAGGACCAATGTATCTTAGACTTAGCTTTCCTTTCTTTCCAAACCTCATCACTCCCTTCATGGGCAACACTTTCAAATATACCCAATCATTGATCTCAAACTCTAAGTCTCTTCTTCGGACATCCGTATAAGATTTCTGTCGACTCTGTGCAGACCACAATCACGAATGACCTTCACTTTCTCTACCGCTTGGTGAACCAAGTCTGGTCTAATCAAATCTCTTTCTCCTACCTCAAACCATCCAATCAGCGATCTACACCTTCTCCCACAGAGTGCCTTATATAGGGCCATCTGAATACTTGAATGAAAGCTGCTGTTGTAAACAAACTCTATTAAAGGCAAATGGCCATCCCAATTACCTTTAAAATCAATAGCGCATGCTCTCAACATATCCTCCAACGTCTAAATAGTACATTCTACATGGCCATTTGTCTGAGGGTGGAAGGTTGTACTTAGATTCACCCTAGTACCCAATCCCTTCTGGAAAGACCTCAAAAATTGAGAGGTGAATTGAGTTTCTCTGTCCGAGATGATGGACAAAGGAACTCCATGTAACCTTACAATCTTATGAATATACAACTTGGCATATTCCTCTGCAGTGTTAGTTGTCTTGACTACCAAGAAGTGAGCAGACTTAGTCATTCTGTCCACTATTACCCAAATCGAGTCATGTTGCTTTCGAGACCTTGGTAAGCCAGAAATGAAGTCTATATTGATCATTTCTCATTTCCATTCTGTAATTTTAATGTTCTGAGCCAAACCACTCGGTCTCTAATGCTTAACCTTGACCTGCTAATTATCATTTCCCACTTTCATTCTGGAATTTTGATGTTTTGAGCCAAACCACTCGGTCTCTGATGCTCAACCTTGACCTGCTGACAATTAAGACACTTCGCAACAAATTTTGCAATATCCCTTTTCATCCCATTCCACCAATTGACTTCTCTCAAGTCGTCATACATCTTAGTGGAGCTAGGATGGATGGAATACCTAGAGTTATGTGCTTCCTCCATGATCCTCTCTCGAATATTATCAACATCAGGAACACACAATCTGCCTTGATACCTCAATACCACATCTTCCCCTTTGGCAAAAGCCATAACCTTCTTCTTATGTACATCATCTTTCAACTGCGATAGAACAGGATCACGGTCTTGCTTTTCCTTCACCTCTGACACTAAAGATGAAGCAGACCCATTCTGGACATTAAACCCTCCCTTATTATTCTCTTCAAGTTGTACTCCTAATCAAGCCAGTCTATGCACCTCTTTGACCAAATCTTTCCTTTCTTCCGCCACATAGGCACTACTCCCCATGGACATCCTTCTAGGAGCATCGACAACCACATTAGCCTTACCTGGATGGTAGAGAATGCTCATGTCATAGTCCTTGAGCAACTCAAGGCATCTTCTTTGCCTCAAGTTAAGCTCCTTCTGGGTAAAAACATATTGTAGGCTTTTGTGGTCTTTGAACACATCAGCATGCACTCCATACAAGTAGTGGCGCCAGATCTTAAGAGCGAACACTACTACTGCCAACTCTAAGTCATGAGCGGGATAGTTCTTCTCATGCACTTTGAGCTGTCTAGAAGCATAGGCAATAACCTTCCTTTTTTGCATCAACATACATCCTAATCTCACTCTTGAGGCATCGCAGTAGATAACAAACCCATCAGTCCCATCGGGCAAAGTCAACACCGGTGCAGTATTCAACCTCGTCTTTAACTCCTGGAAACTTTTCTCACACTCATCGGACCATTGAAATTTGACCTTATTCTGAGTCAGTCTAGTCAATGGTACGGCTATGGAAGAAAATCCTTCAATGAACCTTCGATAGTAACTAGCTGACCCCAAAAAACTTGTTATCTTAGTCGGTGAGGTTGGTCTTGGCTAATTCTTAACTACCTCAATCTTTTGAGCATCCACCAGAATCCATCCCCAGAAACCATATGACCTAAGAAGACCACGGATTTGAGCCAAAATTCACACTTAGAAAACTTTGCATACAACTCATGACTCAGACTATCTTTTACCTCAACGCTTTCGACAGGCACTACCAACTGTGGATCTCCCAAACATTTCTTAAGCATAGAAATGTGGAAAATCGGATGGATAGCCGCTAATTCTAAAGTTCCTCCTCATTCCTAGAATACACCAAAAGTGTAATGTAAAATGAATACAATGATAATAAAAATTAATAAATGAAGTATGAACAAGCACTAGTACCTGTGTAATGCAATATGAAAATGATGTCTTTTTGTTTGTAGGATGACACAGCTTCCCTCCAGTGATACTGGAGATCTTAGAGTCGATTTTGAACTTCTAGCGATGCTGGAGACCATTTGAAGCTGATTATCGAGTTTTCTGATAGTGCTCGATGGAATATTTGAGGACTATTGAACTATTGATCATAGAATTTCACATTATTATGAAATTTTTGAGATTTGTCTCAAAAATTCTATTCCAGTTACATATGTTGGCATGATCTCCACTATTTCCTTGCTATGAATGACATCTTTCTTGTGCATTTTGCCATTTTTTCAAGATTTTACCCTAGTTTTCAAGTCATATTAGGTACATAACTGTCACGACCCCACCCCGTGGGCCGTGACTAGTGCCAGATCGGGGCACGCAGACATACACACTAAGCCAGATTCTGGTTGTAACAACTAAATTATTTACAGAAATTTTGGCAGAGTTTCTTCTGTTTTACTGACTACCCACCTGCATACAGAAACGCCCCAACAGTAGTACAAGTGTATATATATAGACATGCGGGCCGACAAGGTCACCGCTGCGGTTAAACCGCCCAACATACATAATATACAAACAGAATCATACAAACGACCATATCCTATACACACAGGCGTCCACAGACCTCTATACAAACCAATAGAATCAAAAGACGGGATAGGGCCCCGTCGTACCTTCAACTGGACATAATACAGAATAAAGAAGTAGGTTATGTACCAAATAGTTGCTCAGAAGCAAAGGAGCTCTTCAAAATATAGACGGGAATCCTAAGTTGGTGGCCCACTAGTCTGTGCATCTGTACCAAATAACTACTTCGAAGCAAAGGAGCTCTTCAAAAGGTAGACAGGGATCCTAAACTGGTGGCCCGCAGAGAGGACATCATGTCGATAAGTGAGCCGAGGTGAACGAGGCCCAGCACTCATGTGAGCCGGGGCGAATGAGGCCCAGCACTCACATGTCATAATGCCAACATATCCAAAGCCCAGCTCGTTATAGCTCCAAACTAAGCAAAGCCTACCCATGGGCAAACTGACCCGCCGTATCTAGCCTACTTCAAAATATATATATAGTATAATACGTACGATAATAACCGGCCCGGGAATCGGTGAATGAGATTATAATAGGCACGAATAGAGTCGTGAGAAACCATATGCACATAAATCATTATGAAAATCCAGAAGATCAGTAAAACAGTTGGAATAGTAATTATCTTAATAATAGCTGCCGTTTCTTTCAAAGCTTACCAAATTCCCTTTATTTTTACCAACCTACTAGATTTTACGAACGTAGAAATTAAAAATAAAATGGATTACCATAGGAAGAGGATCTTTCAAAATTTATTTATAATATCACAAACTTTTTCCAACTCGTGAATTTCAAGAATGTAAGAGTCAAACTAAGACATATTTGCTACAGTATATCAAAGATAAATATGGATCTTATTCATAGTTGGATTTCAAATGTGGAGTTTGTTCGAGGTTCATATTTAACAACAACATGCCAAAGTCTTAAATGCTTTACATAACTTTCTTTCTTCGCCAAACTAATTCCAACATCAAGCTAATCCAACTTACTCTTCCGGACGCCCAACGCCTACAAAAATCACAATAGCGATCATAATTAGTTAAGATCCTTTTCACAAAAATCACAATAGCGTTCATAATTAGTTAAGATCCTTTTCGGGCCTTAAACCACAAATATGGCCCTAATTTTTATAAAAATTTCACCAGCACTTCCCCTTAAACTAGACCACCCCGAGAATTCATCTCTGCTCCAATTCATCAACAACAACAACAACAAAAACCCAACAACCAACAATAAACCTTTCCAAGGCCATACCCACACTAAATTCACTAACGGACTTTATTTTTATCACCAATGCAAAACAGGGCAGCATACACTTCATATACATATTTACCATATTCAAGCACTCCTACATACTCCAAGAACCATAATACATCACTCAAACGTCCAACATAAACTCCCAACAAGTCGAAAAATGAAGCCTTTTCTCAGCCAACCAACAGCTCTACGCTACTTGGGGGACCCAATATACTAGGCTTGTAGTGTCAAAATAATTGAAAGATCGAAACACGTGAATTTTGGGTGCTACTACTATAGCAACCTGAGAGCTAGAAATGGGAGTATGTTTGGTCTAGAAAATTCCAAGTATGGGAACTTGTTCTTGTGGAAGAGATAAGGCAACATATGTATATTTATTTGTCCCACAAGGCCCCACCCCCAACAATTGGTCTAATAGCATCATAACACATTGGGGTGGGGACAAGTTGTTTAATTCTTAAAGACTCCAAGTCTAGGAATTTACACTTTAGTCCCCAAACTTTTTCTACGTGAACCAATTAAAGACACACAAAAGTCCCATTAAGGACACATGATTCCTAACTCCCAAGTTTTAAAAATTTTACTTGAGTTCTCAAACTTTTCAAAAATACATTTAAGTTCTAAATTTTCCAAAAATTGCAACATTGGTCTCAAATTTTGTAATTGATCCAAAACACCACAAAACGGGTTCTAACAATGACCGAGCCCAAATAATCCCTGCTTTTTTCTCTTTTTTTCTTTTTCTTTTTTTTCATCCTTTTCAAAAAATGAAGAATGTAAAGAAAATAGTCAAATCTTGATCAGAATGATACCAGCAGTTAGGAATGCATAAAAATTTTCTTTTCTTTTTTTTTCAAGAGTAATTCAATGAAGTAAGATAAACATCTCACAATATCAAAAATAAGAAAGAAAAGGAAGAGAAAAAAAATCTAAAATCTCTTTGAAAGGTATTATTATAGAAAATGTCGCTTGCTTCTCTTTTTCTTTTTATTTAAAGAATAAAGAATGTAAAGGTTATAGTCAAATCTTGACCACAGCTAATACCAACAGTTAGAAATGCATTTTTTTTCAACTGAAATTGAATTCAAAGTAAATCCTACAGATTCAAGTGGTACCTCAAACATACTTAATTATCAACAAGATTTGTTCATCTTATTTCAAATAAATATTTTGAATTATACCAAATTTCACGTGTCAAGTGCCCTCACAACAAAGAAAGTTCTATTCTCACATATGCATGGAATATTCAATTTAAGGATATTGTCCAAAATACATTCACAGTCAGAAGAATATTCAATGCATGGAATTGTGATACCATATGCTTGAATGTCACGTAAGTCTTCACTAATGTGAGAATGTTTGGAATAAGATCATGTAGGACTTGTTATTGGCTTGTATTATAGGCTGAAGGGATGGGTAGGATATTTATTTGGAATAATAGTGACTTAATCCCTTCTTGAGCATCACACTGAATTATACTTTTAACAATTGATACGGGTTTGACGCTTCATTTTGTATTCCATTCTTCTGTTTCTAGATTATTATTTTTTGTTTATTGTTTTTTTTTTGAACATTTTCTTGTTGTATTTCAATGACCTTGTAGAGAAATATACTTTTTTTCAACTCTTTTTTTTTATTCTTTGAATTTTGAGACTTAGCATCTTTGCCTTTGGCAATTTCAAACGTGAATCTTCTCTCATAAATTGCACTCTCTTTTTTTTCAAGCTCAAGAAGGATGAACCAAGAGAGGGATAGTGCAGGTAAGCACTTAGAAAGGTAACGACTGCAACGTGAGTATCCAAAGAAAAAGGCTTTAGGCTCAAAGTGGGAGAAACTAGGGATTAATATCATTTGGTAGAATTTGAAAGACAAAAACGAGTCAAAGAAGGCCTACGATCCTTTCTCAATCCAAATATTACTCAAAATTTCGCCTCAACAAACATTCAGGCCAAGTTCTAGATCAACAATGCAATACAATTGAATTTTAATCTAATGCTCACCATACAATGCACTTGAAACTATGAAGTTGATTTTATTCTTACCTTGAATGCGTGCAAGAGAAATTTCATGCATCACAAAAATATAATGAGAGGTACCAAAAGAATCTATAGGTTTACCCCAAATCAATCATTTTTATCTTGTCAAATATTTATATGATTCTAACTATAATTACCCCAATTGAATCAAAGATATAACTTTTAAAAATATGTGCACAAAATTATTTTTTGACATTTTTCTTTTTTTTTCTTAAAATGAATATCGAACCCCAAAAAGGGTTGCCTAAGTATCTCATAGAGATGAGATCCAGGTACACGTAATTCGTGAAGATAAGATATAAAATATATAGTTCTTTTTAAAAAAAATGTATATATATATATATATATTTTATTTTATTTTTATTTATTTACATTTTTTTTGAAAGAAGAATAACAAAAACAATAAAAAAACAAACATTGAATCACATGCCAACTATTCACATTAATATCAAACATAAAAAATTCTTTTTTCTCAAAAATAAAATGTACAATAAACAAAGTGAAAGACACCTATTGAATAGAAAATAACGTACGAGAATTAAAATATGCACAAACTCAGTTCATGTCTTGCAAATCTAGCATTTGAGTAATGTTGATAGAATTTTTGAGAACTTTTCAAAAATTGAGACCTCAACAATTATATCCCTGTTTCAAACTCAACAAACTTTTGTGTTCAAAATTATAATTTTTTTAACCTAAAAAAAACTATCCCTGTTTCTAAAGTAATAAAACAAAAAGCTTATTGGGAATATGACGAGCCATTTTGGCGCCTACATATTTACACAAGAATATATATATATATATATATATATATATACACAAGAAATCTCTTCTTTTTTCTTTGATATTCTAAAATATATTTGCCCCCATTTTAAAATTTTTTACGGAGAATATGACCGAGCCATTATGACGCCTACATATCTCGTTAAAATAAAAATTAGGTCAAACGTAGTTCAAACTAATTATAACAGACAAAATCATATTTCAAACAAAATATATGTATTTAGACAATATCAAAATAAACATGAATGAGACAAATTATGCAATATTTATATGCAAAATGCACCTAAATAAGGGATTTGGTTCCGCTCTAACCTTGGTTTACTAAGAGTGAGCTTTATTTGAAGTGGACCGGTGACCCAAGCGGACTACTCGGGTTGGGGAAGATAACGATCGTTGACCCCTCGAGATCAACTCACTTCGCCAGGGTACCTCAACAAACAATTTGGATTCAACGGCTGCGACCCGCATAACCGTCATTTGAGTAAGAAATAAAAATGACCAAGTGGCGGAAGGCATGCTATGCATAAGATGACATTTTGAAATAAATAAATAATAAATGTAATATACAAATAAACAACAAATTAACGAAGAAAAATATATCACATGATAGGATAAAATCTTATCAATTTGAAAAAATGAATTCGTAAGGGTTGAAATTCATGACAACCATTGGACGCATTATGAACCAATAGATTGTCACTTATTCGAATAAAGTCAACTGTATAAAAGACAAGCTCTGGGTTCGTAAAACTGTTCTTTTAAATACATAAAAATCAACATGAATGGAAACATGTCATGAATGCGATAGTAATGTACATATAAGTAAATAAATAATGAATACATATAAACAATATAGATATATAAATAACAATATATACACATTGATATAATATAAAATAAATAAATAAAATAGAATCCTCCTCAATTTGAAAAAATGAACTCATAGTGGTTAGAACCTCGAAATATCCCTAGCGAAGTCGCCATTCTGTTGACATCCCCAAGGCGCAACGTCGTGACAACTCGTTAAAAAAATAACTAAAAGAATTTAAAAGAAAATGTTTGATTTATGAAAAATAGATTGATTTGGGAGTCACCACCTAATTTTAAGAATAATTAGAAAACCAGTTAATTATTTACAAAATAGTCTACGAACCAAAAAAAATTCTAAGTAAAGGTTCAAGTTATTCCGAAGAGAAGGCATTAGCACCCTTCAGAATTCACAACTGTGGGTCCCAGTTGAACTTATTTTTTCAAATTGAGGAGGAGATAAATAATATAACCTGAATATAATAATCACAAAATATACACAAATGGTGAGATAAATAATAATATGAGGGACATCTTGATATTTTCCTAACGTCAATAATATATACAATAATAAAAAAAGTAAAGAAATAATAATTAAAGATAGCATCCGTCTTTAATAAACAAAGAAGCCTTGGAAATCGATGATAATTTCTTCATCGGCCAAGCGTAATAAACAATACTATTAAATTATGATAAGGAATCTTTAATAAACCAATGTTATTAAATATAAGGAACTAATAGTCAACAAATAAAATAACAATTATGATAGGGAACCAATAACCAATAAAGTAAAAATAACAATTATGATAAGAAAACAATAGTCAATAAAGTAAAAGAAAACAATAATTATGACACAGAACCAATAGTCAACAAAGTGAAGAAACAACAATTATGACAAGGAACCAATAGTCAACAAAGTGAAGGAACAACAATATCTTAAAATTAAGGTAATATTAATGTCACGAACCAACCCCATGGGCCTTGACTAGTGCCCGACTTGGGCACCCAGACGCAATCTCAAAGACAGATTCCAAACTGACGGCTTATGCCAGCACAAATATCAAACTGACTCTCAAATTCGAACAAACATATATACCATTTTTAAGGAACATTTAGTAGCATTTATTTTATTTTACGGATTGTACCGACTGACCTGCACATCCGAATATACCAACAGAAATCATACAGAGCCAACAGAATGATCATACATATACAAATATGGGCTGACACAGCCGATATGGCAGGTAAAACCGCCTATCAAATATACCAAACATATTATGCAGGTCAAATCGGACAACCTGGGCACAACCCACACATGTATGTATCCACAGACCTCCACCAAACTTACAGAATCATATAACGGGACAGGGCCCCATTTTACCCCTAAACGAATATACATAATGCAACGAATGAAAATATATATATATCAAAAGTGGGCTCCGAAGTAGGGGAGCACTTCGAACAGCAGAAGGGATGTCCTAAACTGGTGGATCACCAAGCTGTACTTCAGTACCTGCGGGCATGAAACACAGCCCCCGAAGAAAGAGGGTCAGTACAAAATACGTACCGAATATGTAAAGCAGAATGTACCGAATACAAATCAGAGTGATAATCAAAACAAAAGTACGAAGAAAAAGGGGGGTCAGTATAAACTACGTACCAAGTATATAAAGCAGAATGTACCGAATACAAATCAGAGTGATAATCAAAACAAAAGTATGAAAGTCAAATACATATCAAAAATATCAAAATGCTTACTTTCCAAAATACAAATCATGCATAGGGCACAGGAAATATGGTCGCCCACCCGTCAATGGCACCATAACACGGCATAACACCAGAAGGTTTCAAATCCCCAAAATCTCTGTCACATAATACCAACATAGAATAAGTGAGCCATGGAAGAATACTGCACTCATATGAGCAAGGAAAGACCACTGCAGTCACAAATCAGAAATCCCAATGACTACATCACACCAACTAAGCGAAGCCCGGACTTCGGGCGAAGTCGACCCGCCGACATCATAAACAAGACTTTACTAGACACGATCTATGGACACTCCAAGGACAAACCGCTCTGGTACCACTTCTGTCACGACCAAACCTCGTGGGCCATGACTAGTACCCGACTATATATATCACAATGCACACGATAACAACTGGCCCGGGAACCGGTGAACGATATCATAATAGGCACAGGAGTAGTGAGTAAGCATATGCATAAAATCATTATTATAAATCCAAAAGATAAGTAAAATAATCATATTTGAAATCAGGATAATATTTATTACAAATCCTTTCAAAAATTACCAAAATCGCATAAAATGTGTCATGGGATCCACGGCCAATGGAGACCCGATAAAAAAATATCATAAGAGTGCCAAGGAACAAAGGCGGACCATACATATGCTCAGATTGCGAGAATAGAGTTCCCCTCAAGGTTTGTATCAAAGCCTATTTTAACTAAGACATGCCAAAAAGAAAGGGTTGCTTATAATAATTAAAGATTGCTCAGATTGCGAGAATAGAGTTCCCCTCAAGGTTTGTATCAAAGCCTATTTTAACTAAGACATGCCAAAAAGAAAGGGTTGCTTTACATACCTTAAATAATCTCCAAAATAATCCAAACGCAACCAACTCCACTTTATGCTTCGGGATACCCAAAGTCTACAAATAATTCATAACAAGGCCACATAATTAGCTAAGGACTTCTTGACAATATCAATAATCAATTTGGATGCCAAAATAATAACAATAATTCAAAGAATTATCAAGTAACAACATTCCAAGATTTCAGCCAACATGCTACATATGCATATCAATGATTTGCAATCATTCTTTCATTCTACAATGATCGTAGTAAACAAACTAGGCTTCCATACATAATTCCAACACAACATAACACTATATAACATACATGTACTCATTTGACCCCAACACTCCACACAAACATGTAAATAGTTTTCAAATCCTTGCTTCACCCCATAATGATCATATTACACTAGCTAAACATCAATTTATAAATTCCAACACAATACAAAACTACACAACATATATACACCCACAAGGCCCATTCTTGTTCTCACACAACTCATTTCCAAGATCCAAGTTTTCATTAAACTACACAACCTATATACACCCACACGGCCCATTCTTGTTCTCACATAACTCATTTCCAACATCCAAGTTTTCATGATTTCCTTTCATTCCAACATACTACAAAATACATGCAACCTTTATAACATATAAAGTAAAATTAAATCATACCTTATCACTTCAACTCCTTAAGTGAGCTAGGGTTCCAATCTTGAGGAAAGAAATGTTTTCTTGCTCTGACAACTTCTTCAAGCTCCTTAGAAGACCCAAAATAGGTGGTTTGTATCCTCAAAATAATTTTAGAGTAAAGAAAAATTCTACTTTGGTCCCAAACTTTCCAATAATGCCACTTTGGTCATAAATTTTTCTAATAATGCCACTTTGGTCCCAAATTTTCCAATAATATCACTTTGGTCCCAAATTCTCCTAATTATTCCAATGCATGAAATGTGAGTTCTAACATCCTTCCCCCTTTAGAACATTCATCCCCGAATGTTAAACCAGTGTTACGAACCACGTAAACAACTTAAGGGGAGTTTCCTTTTCATTTGCTCTTTAGCTTCCCAGGGGTCACCCATCCTAGTACTACTCTTACCCAAGCACGGTTAACTTTAGAGTTCTGATAGGATCCGGTGCGTTAGTGCTGATATGATCGCATCCGTGGATTCCCAAGTCATTTTCTCTCGGTTCATACCTCGCCAAAGCACTATATCAGGAATCTTATCATTACTCCGTACCTTTCTCACTTGATGATCCAATATGGCCACGGGCTGCTCCTCATAAGACAGTTCTTCTGTGACCTGAATGTTATTTACAAGGCATATTCTAGAAGGATCACCAATACCCTAACGCAACATAGAAACATAGAATTGAATTGGACTATCTCTGGTTATCAGGGGTGCAATGTCCGGGTCGCTCTGGGCACGAGCCCTAGTAGTCATATGGCCTTGACGGGTCTCATCTGCCGCTGCAGGCCTGCCCCTTCGGGCAACTGGGGTCTTTCTCAGAGGCATCTGTAAAGCAACCTCATTTGGTTAGAAAAAGGTCATCCTAATAACACCGGTCTATCGCATGATTTAAGATCAGAAAGAAGAGTAATATCCTAAATATCCTGTAGCCTCCTGTTTATAGATGTGGGGCCCGATACACCGATAAACAAGACTTTACTAGACACGATCTATGGACACTCCAAGGACAAACCGCTCTGGTACCACTTCTGTCACGACCAAACCTCGTGGGCCATGACTAGTACCCGACTTGGGCACCCAGACGCAATCTCAAAGACAGATTCCAAACTGACGGCTTATGTTGGCACAAATATCAAACTGACTCTCAAATCCAAACAAACATATATACCATTTTAAGGAACATTTAGCAGCATTTATTTTATTTTACGGATTGTCCCGACTGACCTGCACATCCGAATATACCAACAGAAATCATACAGAGCCAACAGAATGATCATACATATACAAATATGGGTCGACACGGCCGATGTGGCGGGTACAACCGCCAATCAAATATACCAAATATATTATGCAGGCCAAATCAGACAAACTAGGCACAACCCACACGTGTATATATCTACAAACCTCTAACGACACGGACGATATGGTGGGTACAATCGCCTATCAAATATACCAAACATATTATGTAGGCCAAATCGGACAAACTGGGCACAACCCACACGTGTGTATCGACAGACCTCTAATAGACTGACAGAACCGTAGGACGGGACAGGGCCCCGTCGTACCCCCAAATAGATACATATATAATGCAACGAACAAAAATGCACATATACCAAAAGTAGGCTCCGGAGGAATCATAGGACGGGACAGAACCCTGTCGTACCCCTGAATAGATACATATATAATGCAAGGAACTGAAATGGACAAATACCAAAAGTAGGCTCCGGAGTAGGGGAGCAATTCAAACCACAGAAGGATGTCCTAAGCTGCTGGGTCCACAAAACTGAATATCAAAACCTGCGGGCATGAACGCAACCCCCTAAGAAAAGGGGGTCAGTACGAAATACGTACCGAATATGTAAAGCAGAATGTACAGAATATGAATCAGAGTAATAATCAAAACAAAAGTATAATAGTCAAATGCATATCCAAAACATCAAAAGGTTTATTTTTAAAATACCAAAATATGACTAACTCAGAGTAATAATCAAAACAAAAGTATAATAGTCAAATGCATATCCAAAACATCAAAAGGTATATTTTTTAAAATACCAAATCATGCCTAACGGACCAAAACGATAGCGCCTCCAGGAACATGCCATCCACAACGTAACTCCAGAAAATTCAAATCTCCGGACCAAATCTCCGTCACATATCACAAACATATCAATATGCCTATTTACTGCATCACACCAACTAAGCGGAGCCCGGCCCTTGGGCAAAGCCGACTCGCCAAACACAGCATAACGATGAAATAGATATATCATAATGCGCACGACAACAACTAGCCCAGGAACAGGTGAATGATATCATAATAGGCACGAGCAGAGTCGTGAGAATCATATGCATNAAAATCAATATAGAATAAATTCTTTCAACATCACTCAAATTTCACACATTCGTGCAACTTACAAATTTCAAAAACATAGGAGTCAAGATTATGACAAAATATCACAAGAGTGCCAAGGAACAAAGACGGACCATACATATGCTCGGATTGCAAGAATAGAGTTCCCCTCAAGGTTTGTATCAAAGCCTATTTTAACCAAGACATGCCAAAATGAAAGGGTTGCTTTACATACCTTAAATACTCTACAAAACAATCCAAATGCAACCAACTCCACTTTATGCTTTGGGATGCCCAAAGTCTACAAATAATTCATAACAAGGCCACACAATTAGCTA